>BMAW01086557.1:1062200-1080036 GCA_019974015.1 Nephila pilipes
ATATATATATATATATATATATATATATATATATATATATATATCTGTGTGTGTGCGAGTGCATCTGTATTAGGGATATATATATATAAATTACAATAAATTAGAAATTTATTGAATTAAGATAATGCCTAATACTTCAAGATGGTTACGGTTTTTCTATATAATACTATGTAACCTTATGGTCTCGATACTTCAGTTCTTAATAGAAATGTTATTCAAGTATTTAAACAAAGTGACAACAAAAAATATTTTTATAGAAATCATGGTTACATTAAGCTCAAAATTTCTAAAAAGTTAATAAAAGAAAATACAGAAGAAATAAAAGTAGAAATTTTCTTAGGTTTGAATGCTATTAGCCAACTAATTAGATATACCCTTAATAACATGAAGATAAGTACTATCTATTTTATTAACATTAACTCTAAATATCCCTTATAGTTTTAATTTATCTCTATTTCATGCCAAAGGAAAGTATTTAATATGAGAATACTTTTAATATTGATGTCCTTTTCAAATTTATTATTTAACAGATTTTTTCTTTAATAAATATAAAATTAATATTTGTAAAAAAAGACAATTAAAATGTCGAATATTATAATATTAGATTTATGACTGAATCTTTTGATAAAATATAAATTTTAACAATATTCTTAATAAACATTAAAACTTAATTCCTATTATAAATATTAATATTTAAAAAGCTTTTCAATTTAATACAAATACGAGACCTATGTTATATACCTGGGATATATATATAAAGAATTAAGGCACTTTAAATAATGTAATAGTAAGGACTATAAAGAATTTATTAATGAAAAACTCCAAAAGGCGATTACAGATAATTTAAATATTATGAGGTATTAAAATCTTACAGAATATATTAAAAAAAGGTACAGGTCTTTGAATTGTTATTTTTAACTGTAATTATATTAAAGAAAAAATGTTGAAACATTGTTAATTTTTAACAATAATAGCAACTGAGTCTTATTTATCTATTGAAACTTTTAAGGAATAAAAATTTTATATTAAAGAAAAATTGAAATATCTGAAATTTCTTTTAAATAAGAACATTAAGTTTAGAGATTTAAAAAGTTACAAGATAAATTAATCCTTTGTTATGTATATATAAGATATCAGGGAACAAACTGGTTATTTGAAAGAAACTTTATTTCAATTTCACTTATGAAATTTTAATGAATGCACTCAGGAATATTGAAGATAGCGCACAAAGAAGGGATATTTCAATAGAAATAGAATTTAATGTGCATAATGATACAGATGAAGGATTTACTTGATCCCAAAATCACGATCTTGTTCACATACATATAATATACGTATATATATATATATATATATATATACACATAAGGGTATCATGTACTAAATACAATATTTCCCATTTACTCTCTAGAACTAGACAAATAAAACTAATTATTTAAACATTAAACAAATTCACACAACTATAAGTAGTAATGTAGTTAATTAACTGAGAAAATAAAACAGCCAAGCGAGTAATTGAGTGTTCAGTTCTTTCTTATACCGTCTCTTAAGCAGAAAATAAACATTTCCAGGTCAAGATATAAAGCCTAGAAACATTAGAAATACTACCATGTTTATCAGATTCAAAGAAACACTGTTGAAAGCGAACGTTTCTGAACATCCAACAAACTTTGTAAACGCATTTTTCTTTTTTTACTTTCAATCAAGAAAAAAGAAAGAAAGCAGGAACTGAAGGGCAGCCACCGAAGAAAGAAAAATAATAGAAGTATAAAAATTACAACTGTGAAAGACAGAAATAAAATGTCGTGCCATTAGAAGGGCAATTCTTTTTTCTTTTCATGCTTTGAAAAGAATGGAAAAAAGAAAAGACAAAATTTTAAAAAATGTGTGCACAAAAGATGAAAGCTTTTTTTTTAAATGTTAGCTGCAATACCACTTCAGTTTGGGAAGTAAAAGTTTTAAACATTATTTCTGTATGAAAAATCATTATTTTTATATGCAATTTCTTGGAGAACAGAAAAAAGTTCATCGAAAAAATTGCTGGCGAACTTTATTCAAACAAGGATAGAAAGATTGTTAATAAACTTTCCAATATTAACTGCTTTGCAACTTGAAATGAATGAATTATTTCTCTTCGTTTTCCGTGAGATATTTTATCATTAATCCAAAAATCCAGCATCCAGATTCTTTTATTCTAAGCGATAATATTAAGAAAATAAATTTTGAAACTCCGTTTTCTCTTCATACGTTACCCACGCCTTACACCAATTTAACTTCTTATCCATTTACTCGAAATATTTCAAATTCTTAGTCTATTTTAAGTTTAATTAAATACGTATTAATAGTGCAAAATATTCCTTATTTGTTTTAATACTTCTTTTAATAAAATATTTTTACTATATTTAAGTACAAGGGACCTAACCTTTTCAACACGAGAAATTCGACAAATGTTCTGTACCTTTTTGAGAAATACTCATTGCATTGATAAATACCATTACAATAAATACAAACAATAAAGCAAATTTTTAATTGTAATGCAATAAATATTGATAAGCAAAACGCCATTGCGTTATTGGGTAAATTTACATGTTAATAATATTAAAATGGTTAAGTTCAGTCGATTTTACATAGTTCAAGCTGACTTACACTTCTCAAATTAATCCTTTTTAATTTAAATCTGAAGAATGCAATGGATTTACTGATTTATTAGGCTTTAACGTTGCACTTAGAAGCAACAGGATAACTCTTCGCGATAGACCACATGATTTTTAACTTCGATAAGGACAATACCTGAGCTGGTATCTCTTTCTCCAAACTCCCACACCACGCCAAAGGGAGCTGGTATGAAATTAAAGAGAATCAAAGCATCGACAGATTTAACAATAATTAGCTCAACAATACAGCATTGAAGATATGTTTTCGGATTTAAAATAGAATGTTGTGTAATTTATAGTCAGTAAAATAATAAGCAAATCTAAAGACTTTGAGTAAAGATTTGAGATTCTAACAGAACATTATTCAAAAACATATAATATATCAAATCAATTGATTTCTGTTGAACAATATGTTTACTGTGGAATATTTTAGGAACAATAATTTTTTACACACAGGGATTTGTATTATATTTATCTAATTTCATATTATATTTATAAATAGAACCCCTCATCTGGGATTAAAGTTCAAGAAGAATATCCATCTGATTGATTTCAGTCTGGTATGAAATGGATTTTAACACTTAATTACTATCTAGATTAAACTTTATTTTCTTTCTTTTTTTATGACTCAGGACATTTCATAAGACATAGAAACAATTTTAAGCAATATTGACAAAAATAAAGGTACTTAACCATCCAAGATAAACTCACTTTTTAACCAATTATATCATATATGTCAGCACTTTATCCCTCTAGGACCTATACATAAGTGACAAGGTAACTTGAGAATTGAACTGGGGGGTCCAGCGTCGACTGTCCCCCCCCCCGGCCTGGACATAAAATAAAAATTAGCAACTGGTACTAGGACTTTTCAGGGCCGGTCAGCCTTTAACTAAATTAATTAGATCATATATTTTAAATATATTGAGAAATATATATGATTAAAAAAAAATTTCCTGAAATAAATTGTTTCATCATACATAATTCTCAATATTTTCTAAGAATATGGTATATTTAGTTAGCATGAACAATTATTTTAATCATTTTAGTAGCAATAAAATTAAGAATTCGATACAGATTATATTTTATCTAATACAACAAATACAAGAGCTTTAACAAATGAAAAAATGAGCCCTTATGCACATAAAGTATAGGTAATTTAATTCTGTTTTACTTAAAACGAACAGCAAAAGTTTTTTAATAATGTAGAAAATGAGAAAAGTAATTTGCCAATACTACCTACGCCCCGAATAAAAAGCGATTTATATTTATCTATTAATTTAAAATCACTGCAACTAAAAAAATTACATTATTTCCGTTCAACTTCAGTGGGTATAATCAACTCTTATTTATACTTATGAACTTCAGAAGATTTATGATGCATAATACTATTCTGAGGAAAAAACATTTTTGAAACCCAGTTTCTGAAATAGGTTTTGCTTAAAACCTTTTTAATTCAAGCAAGTTATTTTTTGGTAGAGTAATTAAAGATATATCAGGTTGGAAAATGTGACTTAAAATATTTACATATAATTTATCTTAACGAAATTTATTTAAAAATATTTTTACAACGTGAACAAATATAATTTTACCATTCATTAGAAGCAATGCTAAGTATTCGTTTTAATGGGCTAAAATGTTTACTCTTACGTTCGACATTTAATTGAAGAATATTTCAAATTGCTTCTTCAGTGTTTTTTTCAGCTTAGCTATTTTTCTTTTTTATAAATTTTATTTTTGAAAATGCGTTTTATATAAATATGTAGAAAAAAGTTTTTAAAATATATTAATAACTATTTTAGAATGTGTTAAATAATTATCACCAAAATTAATTTTATATCTTTTTATTTAAACAAGATTTTAAAATGACTTTTGATAGTTTGGTTGCTTCTTCTTAAGCATTGAATGATAAATAATTTACATTGCTTGTATTAAATTAAAAGGCTCTATAACAGAAAGTTATCCTTCCTTATCAAAATTTGAAGAAACTGTTTACAATCTCCTAGATTGGTCTCCAACTGATCAATTATAACTTTTAGCATTACATCTCCTAAAAGATTATATTTCATTGTTACAATATCTATAACTATAAGTTTTATAAATTTTCGGTGACACTAAATTTAACTGAGATACTTAAAACTGGGTAACTACCCACATTTTGAGTAAACCGGTTTTAAAGAGAAATTTACTTTTTTTAAAAAATTTTCGATGAAATTAAAATGTATCTCTTTTATTGTACAGATCATTTTACATATAGGTTTTTATTGTAAAGATCCCATTAGAATATAAATATAAGTGTTAATATTTTGAATTTTTGAAACCATGTCACTGTATCCGTAAATGCGAGACCTGAACTATTGTTTTTCACATCATTCTTAAGAGCATACTTTAAACTATTAGCATTTGCCATTTCATTTTGTTTCCTTGATCTATATGATATCAAAAGAATCTTATATTGGTAAAGTTTTTTTTGATCACCTTATACGTTGAACTTCTTATGTCAGAGAACCTCAAATCAGACAAAAAACTTTCCTTACATTCAGTAACGAAAAATAGAATAAAATCTCCATATCTTTTTTTCCAATTTTTAGATGTCGAATGATAGAAATAAAAGAACTTTATATTACTATTTTGCTCCTTCACTTCTAAAACATAGATTTAAGAAATACATAGGAAACATGAATCAAATGTTCCCTTAATTGCGTTATTAACCTTTTATTTTATTAAGTAAATTTCAATTATTTCTACAAAATTCCTTCGAATTTCTCTTCACAAAAGTAATATTATAAATAAAATATATAAGTAAGAGAACTAATGTCTTTAAGAAAAGGTTCATCATTCAAATTTGTTGTATGTTTTTAGGTGTATTTTCATTATAAACCGTATATTTCATTATAAAAAAAACTATATATTTTACTATAAAAGTGATAGCTGATTGCGCGCAGTCTTAAGAAGTAAATGAATGGATCTATTAAGAATTTTCTATACAAAACAGTTAAAAGATAAAAGATAACATTAAAAAATAAAAATTGATTTTTAAAATTAAAAAAAAACGTTATGGCTGATTTCGATTTTGTTGCGGTAGTCTTATTATGATAAAATGTGACTCTGATCTTTATACTGTTTTGTTCACTGTTAAAATGGATATGGAGCAAGGATCAATGATAAATTAGAAAAAGTCTCTTTGATCACAAGATTTTCACAAATCCATATCTGATTGCATGCTCGTTCATTAATCCTATCAACATGGTTGGAAATAGCTATAATATTCTAAAAAATTACAGTTAAACTGTAGCTAATACGACAGTTTATATACAAATTTTTCATCATTTTTGTACAAACATGACTGGCTCTACTGGAGAGTAAACTGCACCAAGAGATATTATATTAAAAAAAAAATTGGCAAGAGTCTCTCGGATGTCGAACTTAACACCTGCATGGTGATATTTGATTTCAAAATACAGTATATACCTGAGAAAAAACGAACAAAAATTTTAAAATGTTAATCCAGTGATTGGGTGAAAAACCCGCTATCAATCAGTTAGAAAATGTTTTGTTATATTTATGTTATTAATAAATAATTTATTCCAAATTATTTAGCTTTTTCAAATTTTAAAGGCAACATTGAATGAACAGAAATATGATAATATTTTTAAAAAGAAAGTTCTAGATTCTTAGTTGGAAACAGAATTTTTAAATTTGTATTTCTTAATGATAATGTACCATATCTAGGCCAAAGATAATAATCCTCAAGTTTCAAAAGATGCACTTAAAATGAAGTTCAGTGACCTGCACAATAAATTTCTATCCAATTGCAAAATTGTAAGATATTTTGAAAGGAAAAATCAATGACAGAAACTAATGACTAAAATAAACTTAATTAAGCTTCTGATTTCTTTACAGAGACATGTTATTTGAAAAGGAAATTCGGAAGATTTATTAGTTTAATGTTCGCGTTTTGTTACGAATCAACCATACGAGTAGTAACTCAATAAAGTTTTCACATTTATTTTTTGTCCAAGAGTTTGTTCAACTTTAGATTAAATACATTAGGTATGAAATATCTCGTCCTTAAGTTTATTTTATGAATAAATGTTAAAATTTCCCTAAACATTTAGTTACTTTAAGAATAAACTAAGATATGATTTGATTCATATCATATAATCCCTAACACATATTGCTAATAGGTTAACGGATTAATTGGAGCTCTTAAGTTTGAAGGTTTTAATCTTCGTATCAGTTGTAACTGATGAGCCTGACTTCGCCTTTACCTTGCTCAGAATTGGTTTCAATTTAGAAAATTTCAGTTGAAAATTGCTCGGATATACAGAAAAGGATGTGAATTCGGAAATTATGAGTGAAGTCTCTAATTTCGTCTCTAGTGATAGAAATTTTGATATTTGAGATATAGAGACTTAGATATTAAAAACACTGCAGGATAGTTGTTCTGTCGCTTGCAACAACCAACTACCATCTGTCATGAGAGTGAAATGGTTTTGAATTTTGTTTGTGGCAATACAGTTAATGGAAACACACTTTAAAGAGAATTATCACTGAACATAAATGCTGGTAATAATTTAAATCTAATGCCTTGAATTTATTCAAACAAAATGTTTTAAAGTCAAACAAAATACAATCAACTAATTTCTATAATCAACGCTTAATAGTGCCATATAATCAACAAATAGCGATCGTTGTCTTAGGAACAAAATTTAAGGATTGAAATAAACTGAAAAATTAATAAGACACACAGAATGTGAAGCGATTGTAAGTGATTTTAGGATCCCATTCACAACCAGATTCTGTTCAAAACCCAGTTAGGAAATGCTTTTTGTTGATAAAGCATTACTTTTTCGCAATTGTTTTTAAATGAAAAAATTATTACAGTAAGTGTTTGTTTATGTATCTAAAACAAGCAAACTGATAAATTATTTGCATTCTGAATGAAAAAAAATAGATTACTTTATAAGTTTCTTTTACTATTGATCAACAATTAAACAATTTACCTCTCCAAACTTTGCTATTGCTTATTCGCTTCTCTGGTATTTAGAATTCATAATTGTGGTGAAAAATAAAATTTTCTTGTATAATAAATGTTAACATAAGTGTATTGACGCATTATGCATTCGTATATATTTCGAATGAATATAAAATCACCTTTAAATAAAAACTTTAAAAGAGAAAATCATTGCAGTTGTAAATATAAAACACTATCTTATTTCGCTTTATTTTTTTATGATTGTTGATATTTTCTTGTACTTCTGCATAAAATATGTTAAAAAAGTTTTTTTTAACTTCGATTCCTTCTAACGATACACATTTATAGTGGAATAAAACATCAATGAAATTTCCAGCGGACTTGGTAATCGATTAAAGATGCACATCATTTTGAGTACTTTATTGTCTGCGGTGGAAAATGTTTTTAAGTGCCATGCTGCTTTTTTGCTGAGAAAATTGCCATCATTTACACAGCATTGCAAATCTACCTCTTTAAGTTCAACACTTCATTTTAAGGAAAGATCTTTTTAGCACTCTTGAATATCTAGTTTCTGCTCATTAAATAAATTGTAAGTTTATTAAGAACCTGAAGCCTACTTCTTACATCAGCTTTCTCTGTAGTGAGTCTTCTGACTTGGTTGTTCCAATTATCTTCAGAGCAGATGGAGAGAATGCGTTTACTTTTTTTACAGAAAAGAGCGCAGAACCAGAGTAGAGATAAGTGATACTAATGAGTATAATTACCTAGGTTGAAGCTTCCAAACACATGTTCAACTTTTAAAATTTACTTAACACACTGCATATTATATGTTCTTTAAGAAGAGTTACTTTTTTAAGCAATAGGAAAGCTAGTTCGTTACGGTGTATCTTAATCTTAATAATATGCAAACTAAGTTGAGTTTAAAAAGGGGAAGACAGGTAGAAAATAATGAGATTTCTACTCAACGTTTTCTGCACATAAATTTAATAGCCTCCATCTCATATACACATGCATGAACTAGTATTTTTAAATGCCAAAATATTCGTAAAGATGGGCCGAAGTAGTTCATGGATGATATTTATATTAATACTGAACTGAAATAAATTTCAATTCTTACTTTATAAAAGTTGAAAATAATTAAGTGTCATTTCCCAAAGTTTTAGTTCTATTAACATGTATAAAAGTTGCATCAAACATTTTTTGTTACATGTATTTCTTTTAAATTGTTTGCCTAAATATTCGCAGGAATGTTATTTTACACCAATATCACTGCATAAAATACAGTTCTTTCTTTAATGCTCATTTAGTATAAACAAGTAAAATAATTTAATGACAAATAGATTTTATTCATTAAATAATTCCCAACAGTACAAAAATTTGTGCCCTTTAATGTGTATTTACATTCGAATTCATCAGAGTTTTGTAAGCTTGGAATCTGCGAATATATCTCTCTTATGCTGTAATTCCTAATAAATAAAATTTAGAATGGCCAACATATAATTATTCCCAATAAAAAAATGCTTTTTGATCCCAGAAGTATTTTCTTTATATGTTTTAATTATAAATAAACTGCAAATTAATTTCTCTAATTAAATTTCTTAAAAGCATCGCAAGAGTTCTGATGTTTGTGAAATTAGTGTAATCTTATAAAAGAAAATTAGAAATTGATAGGAAATGCTCTTAGTTAAGTAGCTGAGAACAAACTTATGCATTATATAGTGCTTTGAGAATGGCAATTGGATTTATTTAAATTATCTTTCGTTGTAGATGAAAATATTTGATGAAGTAATTATTAACCAAAATGATTTATTTAACCATTTATTGATTATTTTTTATCATCATACATAAAAATAGCATATTAAATAATAAAGTTTAAGCAGCACACACAGCTGTGATTTTAACTTTTAAATGCTTTTAATTTCGGAACATAACTTTATACATGTATTCATTAAAACCTAGGTTTTTCTCTCTAACTACATTCAAACCTTACATTTACATTATCTTTGGTCCAATAATATTTTTCTTCTTAGCAAAGTATTATTACAATCTGGATGCTAAAAGATTTTCTCGTTTCTGAAAATTTACATTGATTTGAGATGTAAAGGCATTTTAATACATTTATATAAATTATATATGTGTGTGTGTGTGTGTGTGTACATGTATGTATAATACATAATATAGTACATTTTACAATTTTGCGGGAATATTTGGAAAGTGATAACTAACTTATTGAAAATAAAGTAGGGTAAGTTCAGTTTTAAATCAACATTTTTTAGACAGTTAAACTACCACGGTGGGAAAAAATAAAATTTTGGTAAAACACAAATATTCTCAAAAACAGAAAAATGCATTTTCGTTTTACTGAAAATTTAAAAGAATTTTTCACTTTACCATTATAGAAAGTCATTTAAAACTTTTCATTTTTTTTTAATTTCTGAAGGTTTTGCTTTATACTAATGATTTATTCTGCAATATTCAGTTAATTTTAATAAGAAATTATTGTTATTGATAAAGATAGAATCTCTGCAGTGAATTATACTCTCCTTGTTACTTGTTAGAAAAATGCACATGCATACCTAGGTTTGACCTAGATCTCCTATCAACATATATATATATATATAATCTCCATAACGAATAATGCAATGTCTGGATAATGATACATATTGTCCAAAACTAGATAAACTTTCTTCTCAAAGATTATTTTAAACTCCACAACAGAAAAGAAAAAGAAGAAAAACATGTGCATAAGAAATTCTAATCTAAGCGGAAACTAAAATATTAATAATTGCATATGTTGTTTTATATTGAAGATAAAAAATATCTTAACTTAAAATACTTATTTTCAGCTTACATAAACATAGGCCTTTGACTATGTATGAGTAAATGAATTATCAAAAAAGGTGGTTAAAAGAAACTCAAATACAAGCTTGAAATATATAGTGGAAATTCAAAACTGATATTTAACTCAAAACATTTTCATACATTTTGCTGAATAAAGTAGGGTACTCGATTTGCACCAAGATAATGATAATATCTTTTCCATTTCTAATATGTCTTTTCAAACTTGGAAAAATTCGCTACGTTTCTTTTTTGCGATTTAGTCCGCGAATTATTATATTTTTTTAACTATAGTTACTTTCATTTTGAAGCATAATTTTTAATAGTTAATTATACAAGAAAATAATTTTTATCAAAAATTGTAAGCTATTGTCCTAACATTACAAATGATTATAAATAGATTTCGTAATTTTTATTAAAAGTTAGTAAAATTTAAAGTTCTAGATTATAGTTTGAAGTTTGACGTATTTCATTTTTTAAATATAATTTTATCAGTAGAATTACTTTTGTATAAATGATTCGAACGATAATTTGTAAATTTAGTAAATAAATATCTAATATAAATATTTATATTTCTTTTTTCAAAATTTTAAAAGGAAATTATTTTATGTATGATAATGAAAGAATCATAAATCCTCCCCTTTACTACTAATGTATTAAAATATAAACTTTATACATGTAAAGAACTAGATATACGCAATACAGCAATTTACTTTCAAATTGTAATAATTTTTAAGAAGTAAGGAAATCACTCATTTAATTTTAAAGTGGGATAAATCAAAAAAGAAAATTTCAAGTTATAGATACTTTACTAGGACTACTAAACAACTAATTATAGGGATAAGAATGGATTAGCAACAAGTGATAAATTGCATTTATATGCTGTGTCTCATCAAGCGATGTTAAAACATTAATGCTCAAAATTATTACAAAACTTTTCACATATAATAATGATTATGAAGAAATAGAGGTATTCAAATAATAACTATTGAAAAGGTAATAATTTCTTTGATTCCAACATGTATTGTGTGTGTATTTATTTGAAATAACAAAAATTTTGAAAAATGATATTTGAGAAATTATCTTTCTAAACATTTAAAGAAAATGCATCTAATTTTCAAGTATATTTCATATCACACTCCAGCATTTTCCCACAAAATAATTGAATCATAGCTTTCAAATCCCTTTAACTTATTTAGTTAAAATTAATATTAGAAATAAACATTTTATGCTTGCAATTTGTATGTAATTACCAAATAATTATTAAGTAAAGGCCGTTAAAATTATTAAGAATTCTTACGCAAGAAAAAAGAAAATACAAGCTCTTTCTAATGCAAAGGAAAAATAAAAAAAAAACATTACGGATGTTTTTTAAATTATGTGTATAAAACAAACTCCATATCCACTTTCGAGTGATATCGTACGTAAAATCCTTTTTTCGGAAAAGAGGAGATAATCCAAATTTCGTTTCATTGAATTACAAACAAAAACAAGATTTTTGAGAAACAGTTTAAAATTTCAAGGCCAGAATTCTAACATAATGTACTTATTTGCTCCACATCTGCCGACTCAACAGCTTTCAAGTTTTAAGTATTTCCTGAAAATATAATTTATTGTTAAATCATCATCAGTTAAAATGTTTTTTTTCTTCCAATTTTTCTTTCTTCGATGGTATACTTTCTTTAGTTAAGCACAGGATTTGCAGTCTCTCCTCGGGACTCGAATATTATTTTTGTCTCCCATGGAGCTTACTCTCTATGGTATACACACCTGAAATGCACCCTCGAGATAACCTAGCGATGTGTATCTATTTTCGATTATCTTTTTTCATGTCACCCATTTCTTACCTTTCCTTCCTTCTTTCTTTTATTTTACGTTTGGATCATACATACTTTTGTTACAATTATTTTCAAGATACATTTAGTTACTAGTTAATTAAAGAGTGTCTTA
Organism: Nephila pilipes; assembly: GCA_019974015.1. Lineage (NCBI taxonomy): Eukaryota > Metazoa > Arthropoda > Arachnida > Araneae > Nephilidae > Nephila > Nephila pilipes. Next base: position 1,074,621 of record BMAW01086557.1, read on the forward strand.
CATACGTGCATCATGGCCAAATAGGACTGTTACGCCAATACAAACAACCGACCAATCAATAGCGAGATGGATACCCAGATCAGTGCACAGAAGGCGATAACACAACTTACCAAATGAATTATTTGTTCTATTTGTTCTTAAAATAAAGTTTTCCATAATAAAATCACTCTCTTTTATGATTTATTAAGTTGTAAGTAAAAATCGAATTATATGGGAATTGAATTTTTTTAGATAATTATTATGATGTGCCTACATTTATCATGCTCCCTCATTCAATATGATTAAAAATAATAGCAAAATGTAATTGCCTTGTTTTAGACATTTAAGACAGAGTGTAATATTTATTTTTTTCTGAAATTACAGAAAAGGATTTAAAAAAGTTGTAACTGTTTCAAATTTTCAAATCATACATCATCGTTATAATTTGTTTCAATATTTAAAATATTGTTGCGAAGTTAGAGCGTTATTCTTGAAGAATGAAAAATGATTGCTATTGTACAACTGCAATCAGAAAGACTAAAATTCTAGTTGGAATCTATACATTAAAATTCCGATTCTTATTAGTAAGTAGATCTTTTATCATCCTCATTGTTTCCTCACTTTCTGTTAAACATGCTTCCAGATTACGTATAATAAATTTTATTAAAATTCATGCTTGGAAATTCTATTTCTTTTCGTAAAACATTTTTTTAAAAAATAGCTAAAATTAGAAGAAATTTATAAATATTTAAAATTTCTTCAACTGTCAAGGTTATGTATTTAATAAGCTTGTAAGTGAAGGGAAAACAAATTAAAACTTTTGAATTCAGTTTTAAAATTGACTTTTTGAAACGCTTGGGAAATGAAATTCATGAGAATTCCCCTTATTAAATAAGTAATACTTGACACAGTTTTCAAAAGTTAGTCCCTTTATCCCAAGTGTGATATTGATTGTATTTGTACCTAGGGATATTATCATTTTGTATGCCTTAGAGATCTTCTACGATAACGGTATCTTAAATTATGTATAAATAATTATTTTCATTAAGGACGCGATACTAATATTGTCGTTATTACAGATCTGATGATTTTATTTATAACTTCGAATGGAATTAAATAATTGGGATACGGTGTCGTTGGTCATGATAGATTTAATGGACTCCACATGAGTTGTGTAATCATAATCGAGCATATTCTCAAGCAGCAATGGTTGCTGTCAAGCATGTATTGGCGGAATGAAAATTCTTGATTGTTATTGTCTATTAATGTTTCACAATGAAGCAACGCTAGGGCTATTGGCAGAATGTCCAAGGAACCGAGCTCACCCAAAGGGCTTAGAACTATAAACCTGGGAAGATAAAAGTCCCGCACTGAGCATTTATTTTGCTACTATTGGAGATGAATCTCGCAAATCTGAGTCTCTATTAAGCGGCGAGGACTACATATGAGCCGATACCTCCCTCTCCAAACTTCCACACCACGCAATTGGAAAGACTTGGGAGCTCTATCGGATTTAACATGTGTCACCCCTTTACGTGGCGGTTATTTGGTGGCATAATGGTCCGAATCCACAACTCGACAGGAATAATGCCAGCCGTAACTTCATCATTATGACCACAAGGTTGCTATTGCCACATGAACATTCTTGAAGTCCAATGGCTATAAATGGTAATGAAGATAGGTTGACAAATTGACAAACGCAAAGTACTTAAACGGTGGCATAAATTTACTGAAATAACATACTCCACCATAAAGGTACTGAAACATTTTAAATAACCTCTATGATATCTCCCACCATTACAAAAAGCAAAGTTCTGTCGACTTTTAAAAGACGTACTTTTAGCTCCTAAACTCATGGAGAACCATATGAAGTGGTTTCGTATAATGCATATCACCTACTTATTGTGATAATGTCATGCTCAATGATAAATCTTTCCTCCGTCTCAAAGCAGGAAACATATTATATTTGGAAAAAGTAGGACCAACACGCCCAGACAAGTTTTATTTTGAAGCAGCACAAAAATATTACTGCTCATATAATGGTATTAGATTTTGTTTCGTTCGGTAGATCACCTCTACTAATTCTTCATATTACTTATTAAGTTCAACTACATGTTAATGCTTTTCTGCTAAAATTTACATCAGTTTTCCTAAATAGGGATATTTCGACCATTTAAAGGTGCATAAAAATTTAAAGGGAGATATCGACTTCGAGTAGTGACGCATTTTCCTCATTATCTAATTCTGCAACCATTTTAAAGTCTAATAAAATGATTAATAAGTTCAAAGCTCCAATTGAAGATACGTAAGAACAGGATACTTTATTATCTATTAAAGAATATATATATGCAAGGTCGCTCGCTCTCAAATCCGTCTTAACGATATTAATCCTAGTTTACGTTTAAGTAATAAATCTAAACTTACAAAATCACTCATTCCCATTCAAGTACTTCTCTATTACACCTGATTAGATCCACATTATTCTGATCATGGGTCACTTCCCACTGCTTTAAATATAAAGAATTTATTATGAAAGTTCACTTCTATATACAGCATCTATCAGTTCGTAGTTTCCTTTCTATCTAATTTGTCTTTCGTTTCAATTTTTTTTCTAAAATATCACAATCCTTAGCTCAATTTGTTACACTTCTTATTTCATCCAATTTACCTAATTACGTTTCATTTCAGTTGGAAATGAGTTGTTATTTTATTTAACTCAAATTACCAAAAAGTCCTTAAGGTTAGTGAAAAGAAACTCGCGAACAGCCCAACATCATAAAGCGTAATAAGGAAAGGACAGTGTTTATTAAAAAAAAATAGTAAAAAATGTGAAAGTTCAATCAAATATAAAGCTTATTTAATTTCTTTTATGAAACTTTTTGAATTTGATCTACTTTTTTCCAAGTTAGTATAAGGACCTTTTAGAGTTCCATCGTTAAGCAAATCAGCGTAGTATAAATACCTTCTATTGTAAAAAACTGGAATCAAAACTTTTCCTCTCTCTCTCTGATAACTCAAAGAGGTTTCTCGAGGAAACTGATCAAAATTAGGATTCTTTAAGAGAAATCTTTTTGTTTAGAGAGAGATATCACATTTTGTACGACATGAGTTTCTATATTTCTTTTCGTGTTTTCATTTAAAGACTTCCGTACATGTGATTATTGAGATCTGAACAATTGTGAATATGATTAACATGATACAAAAATTGTCATTTTTCGCAGATGAAGAAATCCGTTACTAATTGAGCCATTAAGAAAAAATCGTCCATCTGTTTCCTCACTCCGGAAGAAACAAAATAATATTATATAAATTCCATGTCTTTTAGCTTATATTCTATTCTTCGGATGAGAATGGACAGACGCGTTATGAACATAAAATAATATAACTGAATTTCCCTTCTTAGTATTTTATATGGTTTAAAGGAGCAGACTAAGATATATTTTAGAATAAAAGATAATTATAAATGAGGATAAAGTAATTTAAATAAATTTAAACCGCTTATCTATATTCCACATCAAATTTCCTTGTTCTATTTAAATTTATAAATCCTAATATTGAAAATACAAAGTAGAAAATACAATTAAGAAACTTTTTTTAGATTAATAAATACAGGGTAAAATGTTATTAAATTTATTTGAAGGGGCAATTCATCATAGAGATGGAAAGGATTATTCATTGAGAGTTCTATACTCGTCGAAAAAAAATTTGAGGAAAATTATATTTATTTTAAGTAATTCCCAAAGAATATCAGAAGTTAATTTAAATTATAAAATTACGTAATTATACCTTCTAAAAGGGAGATAATTATCTTTCTTTTCAGCTGTTTTATGGCTCAATATAGGTTGCAAATGTGGACAAATTAATTTCTGCAAAATATCCCTTTCAATTAATATACTTTTTATCTATCTATACATATATAGATTAGCATTCTTAAAAAGGTTCATTTATGACTATTAGGAAAAGGAAACTGCTTTTCAAAAAAATTCAGATGTAATTATATTATTTCTCTAGTAAATGACATTCAATAATTTTAATCCAATGTTTTCTAGAAAATGACATTCAATAATTTTAATGTTTGTATAGTACAGTCGATTTATAGGATAATTAAATTATTTAATAATCGAAAAGAGGTAGTTAAATAAAGCTCTTTAAATTAAAATTGAAGTATTAAAAACGTAACCCTTTTGTACATTAAATTTATTAACAACGTTCATTTAAGTAAGATTTATTTAATTCAAAACATTTTGATTCTTCTAATAGATTTAATTTTTTTAGCAAATTTATTCGTTAATTTTAAAATATCATTACAAATCCTGTATATATACAGTCTAATTAGTGCCTCGAATTATTTATTCTACGAGCCAATAAATATTTTTCATTTAATATACAAATAAATATTTGTTAGAGCCAATCATTTCTTATTATTGAATCTTATTTAGACGACGTACTTGACAACATATCCTCTTTTAGAGTTGCTAAGTTCCTTTCAAAACAACCACAGTTTGAATTCAAAACATTAATCTCAACATTTATGAAAATCATATTTATGTGCTATTAACTTAGATGTCATCCCGACCTGCTATTTCAAAACACAAATTCGGGAAAGCCTCGGTGTATTTTTTTTGGAAATCACATAAACTTATCTGAAATAAAAATGAGAATTTTATAGAGCTGCAAAATATTGTACATTTTCATTTCTGGTTCTGTAAGGGAAATACTATTCACGGAAAAAATTATCCGAATAAATAAAGTTACTACTATATTTTAAAAGTTAGATTTAAAATGCAATGAGGTCTCGTAAGAACCTACCTAACTTATTTTTAAACATAATTCAGAAATAAAGGAAGTCTTAAAGTAATGTCACATGCCCTTTCATGCATATTGAATTCATAGAATTTTTATTAACATTGCACTTATAAGCAATACGAGAGTAGTTGACGACAGACTTCATAATTTCGAGAGTCGGTTTAATGACGCAGATGATATTTGAGCTGACACCTCACTCTCCAAACTTCTACACCATGCCAATGGGAGGACTTAAAATGTAATTAGATTTAATATGTGTTATACCCTCTACTCCACGGGTCTTTCGCGGCATCATTATTCGAATCTACGCCTCTACAAGAACAATACCGACTGCAAGTTCGCAACTATGACCGCTTGGATACCGAGATAACACATGAAATTAACTCAGTTATTTGATTAAAATTTACGTTTTAAAAATTATAACAATAAAGTTTGGAGTGAAACACTAAAATCTGAAGTTAAATTTAAACACATTTTGACTTATCTAATTTAATTCAAATATAATTTCTTCTTGTTTTCTAGCACAAAAAAATTAAACCTTTTTCAAATTTTTATAATACATTAAAAGGAGAATATGACTGTACTGAAAACTAATATATATATATATATATATATATATATATATATATAT
>BMAW01086557.1:1080136-1113084 GCA_019974015.1 Nephila pilipes
ATATATATATATATATATATATATATATATATATATATATATAATTTCAGTATGTGACTAGAAATTTTCTTGTGAATTTTGTTACTAAATATCTTCTCAAAAGCTTTCTATACAAGAGACTCATAATTATTTACTTAAAAAAATTCATCGTATTTAAGTAATTACGTCACTTATATAATACATGTTACAAAATTATATTACATATGTATTTATCTCATTTCAATGCTATAATTTCTTTTTGTTTTTAGTCTAATGCTTGTTAACTATCTTGTGCTTATTAAAAATCATATTTTACTCTTAAATTCCAGACATAGTAAAAATTTCGAGTTTAGAAAGATGCATTGTTAGGTAAGTCAAATTCAAAAATCTCAACAGTTTTAAGTGTGACTGAAAAGTAATGCCTTCACGACTATAACTCTCTCGAGTTATCATACGACTTATAATCTTTTGTGCTGAAATACCGCTAGAATTAAAATGTACATGTCGTCGAAATTCAATATGAAATCAAAAATCATTAAAATTAAGGCAAAATGGTAGGTTCATAAAGATTTTATATTCAAATTTCGGTGAAATTATGATTGAGTGGTTATAAATATGTTATAAATACGTTACAAGAGGTTATAAATACGTTTAGAATTCTTGTGTAATGCACTTTTGCGATACGATTGCAAAAGTAAAGAAATTAAATTTGTAAAGTATTAAAATTAGTATATTATTTATTACTATATAATATTATTATGTATTTGTAGTTTTTACTTTTAATAATTTACCATTGCTCCTTAAAATAATAGCACTTGTACAAAAACATTATAAAATTTAAACATTTCTTAATATTTTGTCTGTAGTTCTGTTAAATAATAGTGTCATAATTGAAAATTAACTTTCGAAATAATTTCAAAAATATATTGTGCAGCTAAGGAGCTAATATAATTGAAAATGAATAAACTGAGTCACATGTAAAAACTTCGAATTCAAGAAATGTAAGAAAACTCAACTGTGGCTTGGATTATATTTTAAGAAAACATCTCTTTATTTTAATACACATAATTTTAAGTACTATAAATCAGTAATATCTCCATTTTAGAGTGCTCATTTTTGTCCTTTCAAGCCAAACAATTTTGTTTCAAATAATAGAGTTAAGAAGCCATTTATTTCGCTTCAAACGTTCCAGTTATATGGAAAAAGAAAAAGAAAGAAATAGATCAAAATAAACACCAAAAACAAGCATTTTATGTGTTTCTTCCTCAATCCAATATCTACATAGAGAAACTCCTCTATGTTTAAATAAGCGTAGAGAGGAAAACAAAGAACTGGTAGAGGAAATAAGGAACGCATTTTTCAGCTTTCAAAGAATTTCAATACCGAGGTCCTACGTTGGTATGGGAAACGCAAACAAGGGAAACGCGTTCCTTCCGATAGAGAACCAGGAAGGAAAAGAAAGAATTTAACAAACTGCAACTTCGGTTGTTGGTAGAAAATTATATGCTTAAATAAAAGGAGAAATTCAACAGATACAAATTCTTATTGCAATAGATTTAGTGAAATATACGAAATGAGAGGGAAATGCATCCAAAAGATTACGAGGTTTATATTAAAACATTGTTGGGAAATCTTAATTTAATCAGCAGTGAATTTGTAAAAGCCGCTTAGCTTTTTTAATTTCACCAGGTAGGAAAAATCAATTTTTATACATGATTGAATATTTTTATCATTCTGAACAAGCCAGAACAATTAATAAAGCAAATTTTTCTAAAAATTTTTAACTTCAATTATTACATGAAAAAATACATTTAGTTAAATAAATTTTAATTTTATTATTTAATTAATAAATAATTTCAATTTAATTCATTATAAAATCTGTGCTATTAGCATAATACCTAATATAACAAATTTAATGCATGTTTAAAATTTAATGCAAATTTAATGCATGTTTTCAGGATGCATGTTTAAATAATAACACAAGTAAGAAAAATTACTCTTCAAAGAATACAGTTTCGAATTATTTATGAAAACTTTGAATGATATTATCACTTGAATATTTCTTTTCAAACGAAACACTTATTAATTAGACACATGAAAAAAAATTGAAATTAATCAAAAATTATTTTACCAAGAAATAATAATATAAAGTCATTCTGTATAATTACTAAAAAAGTAACTGATATTAGACCTTCTTCAATATTCTTCCTTTGTCATGTTAAGAGACATAGTATATTTATATATGACTCTTTACTTTCTCTTTTTTTTTTTTTTCTTTCTTTCTTCTTTTTTAAAATGATTTTTAATTCAAAACGTTATTCAGTCGTTCCCATTTAGTTTGAAAATAACAAAATTCCAACATTTTATTTTTATTATACAATCGAAAGAATCACCTCTGCGTTATATATTGGTTTGATGATTTATTTAAAAGTTTCAAACATCTTAAAAAAACGTATGAAGTGCTTATTTTTTTTTAAAAAAAAACAGCTCTATTTCAGAGTGTAAGTATATTTTTGCTCTATCAATACAGCTATTCAAAATTCCATGAATGGAATTCTACATTTCATTTTTAAATCTGAGTAAATATTTCATGAAAACTATTTAATACTTAAGCTTACAGATAATTATTTAAACATACATAAAAAAGTGGAGAAACATTCTGTAATTTTGAAAGATATAAATTATCCTTACAAATATTATAAAAGTATATTAAATATAAAACGTGCAAAGTGTTTGAAATTACAACAAAAATAGAGATTTCAATTTTTTGAGTTAACAAAGAACAATTTAATCGGCATAATTTTAAACATTTTCCTATCTGTCCCTTTCTTTTAACATTATCTTTCGTATTCTGATTAATTAGTATCTAACTGCCGTAGAATCTCTAACTTGAGCATATTCACGAAATTATTTTAAAAAAATCAGTTCATGCTGTATAAGAAAGAAGTCATTGCAAATGAATAAGGATTAGTGTTAATAACGATTTTGGGCCCTGTTCCTCGTTGTTGGTAATTCGCCAAAGGTGGTTAAAAGTCAAAGCAATGTGAAGAGATCTTATTTATCATAAAACTTACTCAGTATTATATATCATGAAGTGCATAAGAACCTGGACATGCTCAAAATTCTTTTACTGGTGTTCTTATACACTCTTATTTTTCTTGTTTTTGGTGTGAAAAATTCAGGATATATTCGTTTTAAACTCTAGAAGATTCTCTATAAATGTGTCAATTTATTTAAATCAGTCACGATTTTATGTTTTTATTGATAATTTGTTGCTTAGTCACTTTAATACTTTTCATTATTAATTACTGATAATTGCTCATGTTATAATAGAGTATCAAAGGAGAACAAAACCCCTCATTAATGTATGGAATGGCACGGCATATGAAATGCATTTCAAAAACATATAATATTTCCGAATTGAAACGATGATCGTAAATACTTGCTCAAATACTAAAACTCAATCGCAAATACTAAAACTCAAATCTTTATGATACCTAATGTCATTGAATAATAATGCGGCTAATTAAGATACAAAGGGATTCGTTGTATGTTACTTCAAAAGAACATTAAGTTATTTTAAGCAATAGTGTAAAAATATGTCGAATGATGTTTTAGGTCATATGTACTCCATTTCAACAGTTGGTTTCAAATTACAAGACTTGATCTCAGTTGTATTTCATTCAGATTCATCTTTTTGTATTCAAAATGACTATAAAAATGATAATCCAAAATTGTTTAGTAAATTTTGGAATTGCTAAACAAAAAGTACTCTTATCTGGAATAAAATATTCGCCTATTTTGTTTTGATTATATGTACAAGTAATACTAATCTGCTATAAAAATTTATAACTTAACTTTCACTAGAACAAAGTAATTTTCTTCCTTTCAATCGTTGAAGTATGGATTTTTACGCACTGTTATCAAAGTTACTTGCAAGTAACAAAATCGAAATAACTTCACATTCAACTACTCTCCATCAGGCCCCATATTTAGTAATTATGTGTAATAACTAATATCAAGAATATTGGGATTTTATATATATATATATATATATATATAATTATTTTTTACATAAAAGTAATTGTCAAATAGCCTTAATAAATTTTAGTACACAGAAAACTCATCGTGGAAATTTTTTAATTCTTTGAACTCATTACAGTTACATTTTTTATTTATTTATTGTTATTCCTTTACAGAAAATAAACCAGGTTACTGAAAAAATAATACTAATTAACGATATTTTTCATCAGAGATTTCTACAGTTTGCAACAGACAGCGATTTTCTAAGTAGTTGTTTTCGGCAAATGCATACTAAACATTATTCTTAAGATGCAATTGCCCAAATAAAGAGCATAAGTAAAAGATAATAATTAGTTTCAATATTTAATCCGGACAAACGGTATCTACCCTCAAAAGGAAATATGATTAAAATTGATTCCATAAAATAAAAACAAATAATGAATAACTCATTACCATTTTGAAAAGGTCGAAAAGTATCCAACGTCATTAATTACCCCATTAAAATGAACTAGATCATAAGAATCATGATGGTCCTTCATTAGGATCATCTTAATTAAAAATGACCTTCATTAAGTATTTTAGAATAAATATATGTGAGTTGTTGAAGAGAATTTTTCTCTGATATTTTGCTTTTCGACTCACTAATTGGTATTAATCCCTGTTGTTCTCTCAATAAATGGCCAATATATACATAAATATGAAGCACTTTAATCTTAAGGGAATTATTTAAATATGTACTGAAATAACGAGCAGTGAAATGCATGGCAAACAGCTTAATTTGTTATCATTCGGAGATTCCTTAGATTAATAATGAATTAGACATTTGAATTTAATTTTCCTTTTTTTTTTCTAATGCACGTAGTTTGTTTTTTGCACCATTTTACGAAAGAAATTCTTATTAAAGTGAAACTTGAAACATATTGGGTTTATGATGTTTGTAGATAGATTTACTGTACTTTTATCAATAAGAAAGCAAATTTTTTTTCCCATGGAAATTATAAAGACGGCATATTATGAATTAAATAGAATTCTTGAAATGAAATTGATTGGTTAAGTTTTGTTTATTATCATAGTATTTATGTTTATGGCTTTCTTTGTAATAACTTAATAAATTCAGTTTCATTTAATTGAACTGATTAAGCAAGAAGAATTTTAGAGTTAATGATAAAATATAAAGAATTTCTATTGGTATGTTTAATATTAATGTAATTTACATTCAGTATTTTTTTACATTATTTCCTATTTAAAAAATTTCTTTTATTTATGTGTTTATTTGAGTTTAATATCTTACTGTTTTCATTGAAATGGAATATTGAAAGAGTAAATCAAAGGCTAAAAAATTATTTTAATTCATTCTCTAATTCCTTAAAATTGTGGCAAAACTTTTTATTCTTTCATGCCTGTTTTAAGTTCATACAAAAATTTACAGTTTAGGTTTGAAAACTTATTTAACATTATACTAATATATTATGATAAAATTTTATCAATTAAAAAATAACGCAATTGCATCAAATAAACGTTATAAGATGCGCTTTGAAACTTGAATAGGATATTAAAACCTCTCATATAAAAATATTAGTTAAGGTTAATCCTTGTTACTATTAGAAAGAAGAATGAAATTACTTGCTTTTGCTATTTCAAACAAAATTGAAAAATAATAAATAATACATTTAAATCCTTCTTATCTAAATAATCTGAACATATATTTTATCAACAAGAAATAATTTTTAAAAATTAAATAAGGGTATATATATCAGGACTGTTTAATTGAAAATAGATTTTCATGTCAAATTTTTTCTCACTCGAGATCCATTGCTACAGTTTTAGTCATTGAAAAAAATCAAACTTACAAGCCCTTACTGTTCAGCGGCGTTTTATCAGATTATCAGCGTTTTATCATTCATCTATTTAATAAACTGTTAATAATACGTAAGTTTTTTTTATTTATTTGGTAAATATTAATATAATTTTATAGCTACTCTAGAAGAATATGTCATAATTTTTCATTATTACTTACAGTTTGACGTGGAAATATTTAACACTATTTTTTCCATTTTAAAAATTGATCGTTAGTTATTTAATCAATAGAATATAAAATTCTCATTTACAAATATTTATCATTTACAAGTATCTCATTTACAAACCTTCATTTGAAAGTATTATTGATTTTCTAATATTCCTTAAATTATGTTTAGGATAATGATGAAGAAAATTTAATCATCTTTTCCTTAACAATCAAATTTGTTTTATTTATGTACTAATTTTCCTTCATTGGCATATATTATGACTACTAACTTCAACGTATATTAAATTGAAATACATTTTACATGTAGTTAATTTTATTATAATCCTTTTGATGACGTAGTACTAAGCATCGGTTACTGAACGTAATAAAAAGCATAAGAAATTTAGATTCTGATGATTATTAAATATCGTTTTGTATGTATGTGTTATATATTAATATATTTGTGCTCTGTCAGTGATTGATGCAAATCCTCAATTAACATATAACAGTCATGTTCCTTCTGTCACCCACATCTGTATATATATGACATATCGTTTAACAGGTAATAAATCAAGTAATATATGATGTCTATTTACATTAATACTAAAATTGTAAACACGCTTCAATGAGCATGTGATATTCAGTGGTATAAAAGTCCCGTCAACCGTTTAACTTTGTTATTTTCTTCAGCATTTTACATATGTTGTAGAAATTCTCTAATAAACAGTGCCTTATTAAACTCGAATCATTATTTATATATGTCTATTTTAATAATTTAAATAAAATCAAAAAGACGCATTTTGTAGATTACTAAGCCTTCTTATCAAAGTTATTTAGTTTTAAATAAATATGCAGTCAGCTTTAGACGATGGCTTTAAACTAATGAAATTCTTCCACATTATTGGCATCAATTTCAATAACAACCGTATCATGAACGTGTATCGTGTACTGCATATCAATTTATAAGAAATGTATCATGTTTGAGGTTTTTTCCTAATTGTTTCATCTCTGGTATGACTGTTGAACTAGATTATATTAAGCAACATATTTAAGTTTCCGTGAGTCTCTTTTTTATAGTAGTAAGTAGTTACAAATATTTAGGTGTTTCCATGTACCACAATTATGTTACCAGTGTGATTATCGGACAAGAAAATATGCTTTTACATTTCATTGAAGTTGATGATATAATATAATTCAAATGGTGAAAAATTTAATCACGTAATTCAAAAAGATGAAAATCATAAAATACACATATTCTTGAATATAAATTAAAATTTAACGCTACGATGGATACGCAAACCCGAATTAATATTATCGATGTAAACAAAAATATTTTAAAGAAATGCATAAATGAAATTATATAGAAAACAAATCACATTTTTAAAAATGTTGTTTGTAAGGAATAAATTTTCTTAACTAATATTTCAAACATTATGTGTGAGAAAGCTGCTGTAAATTAATTTTTTTTTGAATTTCACATTAATATGATAGAAAGACGGCAGGCTATCATATATCAATATATATTTTTACATTAATAAAGTAAGAAGATTTTATTTAGGAAATCACTACACAAATTATGTTATGATTATATGGCAGTAAAGTGAAATTTTATTTTTAGATAGTAATGTTGTCATAGCTATATATTTAAATTATAAGAAATAACAAAACAATTTGATAATCATTTTATTTTGGATAAATTGAAAAGTTTTTGAAGTACTGTGATACTTTGCTTACAATTATGAGGAATGTAGCAACAGCTGTCGGTATAGGTGAAACTAAATTTAATAGGACAGTTTGGAAGTAAAAATATATTGTTAATTCACTGCCGAATTTTTAAAAAAAGAAAGTGTGAGTAAATTTAAATCACTATGTATTAACAACACATACAGGACATTCTCTGTTCATAAATGTGGAAGCCATAAAGCTTCGTAAATTTATTCTGTAAAATGTATTATCTACTCATTTGCTTTCATCCCTGGTTCTACCAAAAGGTAAGAAGAATAATTAAGTTGATAAACTACAAAATTTAAATCAGGAAATATAAATAGGAATAAAATGTAATTGAGAAGTTCTTTATTGATCTGTAGTTGAGTGCTTGTTTTAAATTATTTCATTTGGAAGACAAAAGCCTTAAAAACAGAATTCACGTAAAACGAGAGATCATTAATTACTTATTCGTGTTAAGACTCTTACAATCTTCAAAAGCCAAAAACTTTAATCTCAAATATTTAATTTAAATGAGAGGCACAAGTTATCGGAGCAATTAGTGTTATTTTAAGGAAAACTTTTGGAATTCTGAGGAAATTCAAAGTTGCTAATGATAGAAGCATTTAATAATGGGACAAAGAGCAACATTTTAATAGCTTCTGGAACAGTGAACTAACAAATTGTAATTAAATTATTTCTCTTAGAATGGAACTCTGAAGTAATTTTATTTCTGTCGACTCAAAAAAAGAAAAAGAATTTTGATGCCATTTTTCATTAGTTTTTTACTGGGAGGCAAAATAAAAGTTTTTGTTGTTTCCCGAAACAATTTATTCTTCGAGAGGACAGCAATTAATTACTTAGTTTGATAATTAATATAAATTTTTCCTGAGTGTATTATAGAATATCGTGCTATTAAAGAACTTAAAAACATAGATTCAAAAGCTTAACTTAAAAGAATTCATATATATATATATATATATATATATATCTGTGAAATTTATGAAAGGAATTTTAGAAAAGGATATGCTTCTTAAATCAAGGTTTGTATATAGATGTTCTGTTTGTTTCTAATTCCCCATTATTTATTAATACATGTAATTTTGGTCAATTTATCATTTTCAATTGACAATTTTATAAACATTTCTTACCAATTTATTGTAATATATTTTTTTGCTCATTAAGTACACCTTATATAATCCTCTAAACGTTGAATTGTTATAATTCCAATTATAAAACTTAGTAAGAAATACACAGTTATTAAAAGGAATTGAGTATTCGCTTTAAAAAATGCATCTATAGTTTCCTCATGTATGGTTTATAAAAACTTTATGGTATATAAAGACTTTTAAATTAATTTAAATAAGATTATTAAATTTATTTATAAGTATAATGTCCATTGAATTTCCTCAAAAGTAATTTAAAAAATTATAATTAAAGTTTTTTTTCCCTTTTGTTGTAATTTTCTTTTATTTGAAAATTTTTACAATTTTTCTTGCATTAGCACGCTTTCTCTGTGATTATGAGACTTGTACTATGAGTCTGGTTTAAGTGGGATAATTGTGAATAGTGCATCAATTTCCAGCAAATTCAACAAATTGAATGAAAACTTTTATCACATGTGATATCTCATATAAATTTTTGTAATATTTTTTATCAGGTTGATTTATTGCTTACAATGTTTTTTAGCTATTTTCATAAGTACAGTTTGAAGTTATCTCTTTGTTGACATACATATTATACTTCTCATTTCTTCATTTATAATTTCTTTTTCTTCTTATTTTTAATTTACAGAATCTTCATTTTGGTTTGTAACATTTTTTGTTTATAATATTTTGTAAATGTAAGATATTGTTTTACCGAAAATTCTATAAAATATCAGATTCGAAATTACTTTACTCAATATTTTTACTTTTTTTTCGAAATTACTTTTATTACTTTATTCAATATTTTTAATGTAATCTAAATAAGTATTTGTAAGTTTTCTTTATAATTCTCAATTTTTTTATGCTTTAATTATTTCTTCTGTACTTAGTTTAGTGAATTAATTAAAATTATTTCTTTATATTACTGTATTCAAATCACATCATATTCCGATTGGTTAGAATTAAAGTTACACTATTTAGAGGCCTGTAGAATCTGTTCTGCTTATCGGATTTTGATGAAACTTGGAATACATGCTATATGGACCATGGGTAAAAGATTTCTGCAACAAAAAATTAGTACAAATTTTGACCGCCAGGGGACTTTTATCGAATATTCCCTATGCAAATCCGAAAAACCTCTGTATAAACTTGCAGTCATAGCCACAGAATCATTCAGCGTGCGTTTGTCATCGATAATCATGCTCTTACAAAAGGAAAAGGATTGAGATTTATTGGTAAAACTATTTTATCAGAATGGCAGCAGCTACTTAGCTGCTTTGCGTGAATATCGTCGTTTAAAGGATCTGCGAATAGGTCCCATATCGAGGATTGGTTTGAGGAAGAGGATCATGAAATTTGAAGACACTGGAGATTTGTGTGTCTGCCCGAAAGAGTTGAGAAAGAGAAGAAAAAACCGGTTGGGACTGAAACTATCTAGGAGGTTGCTACTGATGTGGTTGAAAGAGCCTCCAGTTTCATCTATTCTTCAGCAAGTGGTCGATAAGTATCACGCGAGTTGGAGATTCAGTGGTCGATAGTATGAAAAATTCTGCGATACATTTTAAAATGGTATCCGTATAAGATCCACGTGATGCAAACGCTGAAACCTCAAGATAACAAAACACGCCCCGAATTTGTTTGGAGATTTTTGGCGAGAATGGAAGTTGATGACTCATGGCCTTGTAAAATTCTATGGTCAGATGAGGCACATTTTTATTTAGATGAAGCTATGAATAGTCAAAATTGCCGCACATATTGGGTACTTCACCTCCTAATGTCCTGCATCAACAACCACTGCATACTATTTACGTTACTGCTTGGTTTGGATTTACTGCTGAGTTTATCCTCGGATCTTTTTTCTTTGAAACTCTCACTCCACAAGGTCCTAAAAGATGCTCTGCCACGAGTGCAGCACGGTACAGTGAACTCCTTCAACAGCAGGTCATTCCTATTTTACAGGAACGACAATGTTTGTAAACCGCTATCTTTATTCAAGATGGAGTAACTCCTCACATTGGGCACCAAGTCAAAGCACTGCTAAGTTCTAACTTTGGTGATAATCGTATAATATCCAGATATTTTCCGGATGCATGGTCTTAAATCCATGTGATTTCTGGTTGTGGGGACTTCTAAAAGACCATGATTATAGAGGAGGAATTAAGACTTTTCCTGTTTTGAAAGCTAGCATTATACTCCATGTGGCTGAAATCCCTCGTGAGTTGCTTCACGGTACCATTGAAAACGATATAAGGCGCTTTCAACATGTTATTGATGTCAATGGAGCACATGTTGAGCATATTCTGTAATTGAATAAATTTTATCGATTCTAACATAATTTTTGTCCTTTTTTGGACACCACATTTCCTCTTAGTGGTCAAAATTTCAGCTATTTTTTTTATTGCTGAAACCTATTTCCCTATGGTCCATATCGCATACATTCCAAGTTTCATCAAAATCCATTTAGCAGAACGGGTTCTACGGGTCTCTAAATAGTGCAAATTATATATATATATATATACTGAAAATTTATGAAAGAATAATTTAAAATATTTAAGAAGACAAAAATACAGAAAGAAATGTAAAATTGAAAGAAAAAATAAATGAAAATATGGAACCCAGCAAGTCAAAAAGCAATTTCAGGCTGAGGATTACATATAATATAATTTGAAGAGAAAGAAATTTTTTTATTAATAAAATATTATTAGTTATTCACATTTAATACTATTTTCTTAAATTTAGCAAAAAAAACTTAAATCAGTAATTTGAAACTTATAAATTTTATATCGTTTGTGTTATCCAGTAAATAAGAAATATAAGTTCTTAAAAATGTTTGATACACACCCACTATTTTTGTAATAAGGCATATATAATTTTCTTTCGATTTTGAAATAGAATTTTTACACACCCGTCAAATTAAAACAGTCGCATAGCAAAATATTGATAATAGATGTAACTGCACCTCAAAGATATATTTCTTAGCATTGCTTTCTAATTAATAGTTTTTAAAAATGGGTAATCTATCTGATGATGTTTTAGGAAATAATATAGAATAATATTATTTTTAAAAAACAAAGGAATTGGAAAGGAAATAGAATCGTTCTGAATTTAAATAAACATAACTACACATGAATAGTTTTATATAGAGTTAAAAATCACTTATGTGCAACAAATTAAAAGTAATTTTTTTTATTTAATTACATTTTCCTAATAATTTTAGATAAATTTATAATTATATCCATTTTTTATGATATCAAATAATGAATTAATTCATGTTGAGAAAAAGTCTTTTGAATCCTTACAAAAATATCACTACGAAGCTTGAAATAAAATGTCTATTTAATTTGGGATCTCGAATATTGTTTATATCTAATTTGAAAGGTACAATAAGAAAGAGTATCTAAGACAATCTTCACAAGAATAATATTATTTAATTGTAACAAAACCAATTGGCGATTTGATGTTACATGAAAGATAAGTCGTGGTTATGTACAACGAATGGCTATTGAATAACGAACCTGACACTGCTAGAGAAGAAGTACGCATGCGCCAAACGTCAGCGACCGACAATTGCTTATCGTGAAATCTTCTCTTTCGAATGCAGTGCCTCTCGCTTCTATAAACAAATCCTTATAACCTTACTCTTCATTCTCATTAGAGTTAATTTTTTTTTACTTCACCAGAAAAATTTAACGTGTAACAGTGGAAGAATGAATGTTTGTCGCGTGCTCGTGTTTTTGAATGGTGTAAGAGTTTCGAAAATGGCTAAAAAGACATTGAAGATGATTCACACCTGGGTTGTCATTTCATGTCAAAAATGGATGTCAGTGTCGGAATATTGGTAATCTGGTTCGATGTGACCATCGGTTACGTATTTGTGTGATTGCTGAAGCTGTAGGAATTGACGAAGACTAGGTACGGCAAATTTTGTAGAAAAATTTTAACAAGCAAAAAGGATGTGCCCAAATGGTGCCTAATATTCTCACATTTGAACAATAAGAAGCTTGTAAAAATGTCTGTACTGACACTTTGAATAACATTGCAAATAACACATACTTATTGGAAATGATAGTAATGAGTGATACTTTACTTATGATCCTAAAACCTCGAATGAGAAAATCAAAACTCAAAACAATGATGATTTTTTATTCGATATCCAAGTGATTGTATACCGTCACTGGGTTCCTGAAGGTCATTTAATATTACTACCTTCATGTTCTTTCTGAACTCCGTGAAAGAATTAGGGGGGGGAAAGCAACCAAATTGTGAAGGAACAAATCATTCCGCATTGTCTGCCAAGAGGCTTCTATCCAAGTACAGTATCCGAGTGCTAAACCATTCAAATCCTTCACCACATCATACACCAGGCGACTTCTATCTACTTCTCAAAGGGAAATCTGCAATGAAAGAAACAAGATTTGGGTCCGTTGAAGCTATGAAAGAGAAAACGACACGCAACCTAAAGGTGCTGACGTAAGATTTCCAGCACTGTTTCAAACAATGGAAGTTTTGCATGGATCATTGTAGGAATATTGAAGGGGTGTACATTGGAAGTGATAATAAGTAAATATATATGAAAACAAAATAAAATGCTTTACTGCGTCAGTCTTGTTATTTAATAGCCACATCTTGTAAGGTACAATTTCATTCATTAAGATTTGGCTTAAGTAATATATTGTTTTCTTCTTTTGGAATATACGCGTATCATTCTATTTACAAATATTTTTTTAACTATTATATATTTTCGTATTTCCTAAAAAAAACTGGAATATTAAAAATAATAGAATTATACACACACACACATATATATATATATAAGTAATTATTTAATTTAATTCCCATTAATTTCTCGTTATAGTAATTTAATTTATTAAATTTAACCATTCACTCCTTTAAAAGATAATGTTTATTCGTATTTCCTGATCCCCTTCCAAAGTATCCGTTTATTTATTACATCAAGCGCTCTTAAAGCTGGTTAAATCCACTTAAACCAATTATAAATCTGCCAAAACAATCCCTTCAAATTCCCTATCTATTATAATATTTCCCCGTAATCCCTCTATTCAGACCACACGTCTCTGACGTTTCAAATGAAATTTCCCTCAAATATAAACACAGCTAGAAGCGCTCTTTTCTTCTCTATTCCTGCTCTGTAATGATGCAATAGCTTGAATCAAAAGGCGGAGTGGAAATGGTCTCTCTCTCCACTTAAAATAAAAATTCCGTGAAAATTCAATACGCCTCGACTGTATTATTTCAATATCTTACATTAAATAGTGTACACAAGAGAAAGATGGTATTATGTTACATTTAAAGTCGGCAGGATCTTTATATGTATGTATATATATATATATATATATATATATTACAATTAATAATATATTTTAACAAAATAATTGCTTTGATTCATTGGATTTATTTACAGAATAAATAAATACGAATCAGAAATATTTTACTGAACCAAATTTTATTCGGCCGCCTATATTTTATAAATTAATACTAAATGTAATCAAATATCCTGAGTTATATATTTTTACAGAATCATTTTGCTCATAAATTATTTTAATGATCAGTTTTGCACTGCTGTACTTCTTAACATACATTATAATTACTTTTGCTTCTCTAATAAGTATTAAGTTTCTAAGATTAAATATATGTTTATTTACTATTATTGTGCGGGAGAGAAGTTATTAATTGTAACTTTTATTTACAATTCATCAATTTTATTATCTGCCTTAATTATTTATTTTAAATAGTTATGCAGGTTTAATTTTGTTTAAGGTGAGAATTACTTAAATTTTTTAATGCTTTGGTATTTATTATTTTCATTTCAATTACAGTTTGTACAACCACAAATGGATTATAGGATTAAATTGGCATATTACTACGAAAAGTAGTTGTCCTGCATTGTGGACGTTTGAAACTTTTTATAGTTTAAGCAAACTGTATTCAATTTCAATTTCAGAGTTTTTATCTTCCTTAATAGCCTTTAAAAATGGTTTTTATGATTGGAAAAATTTATTTATATACTTTTATAATAATTACAATATTACAAAAATAAAATGGTGGTTATACAAGTTGTAGTTACAAAATCTTAAGAAATCATAGGAAAAGGAAGAAATCATTATATATTTTAACAAAATAAAAATTCTTCTTCCCTTTCAAATTTTTTCTTCCCTTTATTAAAGGGAAGAAAAAAATTAAAAGTTTAAAACTGTAGTTGTGTTATTCTTACATAGCCATAAAAATTCAACAAACAGTTAAATTAATTAACTTATTTTATACAACGAGTATGTACTGATGATTTAATAATATATCGCAATATATCATGACTTTTGATTCATTCATTATGTTAATTATATTTGTTAAATTATAAAGACTTTAAATGAGAAGTTAATTTTAGTTAATAATTATACAGACAATGTCTTAAAGACATGGTGTACTAAAAGAATATATATTATAGCAGATTTTTATTGCAGTTTGAACATTACTTTTTATTTACTTGTCTTTTATTTTATCGTTTCCCATAAGAAAAGCAATAGAATTTAATTCAGCATTTCCAATAATTTATATAGTTTTTAAGACCTTTTGTATACTTATCATTGCCATACTTAACCTGAAAGTCGTTTTAATTGGAAAATTTAGTCATTTTAATAAATTCAAATTTATTGTTTATTTCTCGCATTTCTGTGGCATAATTCTTTAAATTCTGGTATTTGAATTGTGTGTGCAAAACATTAGAGGTATTTTCAAATAACGAATTTAAACACATGTTACGAAATATCTTGAAAAAGCATTGATATAATTTGTCTACAAAATTGTCTATTTTTATAATTTATACTTTGTGCTGTAAATGATTAATCTTATGATTACAGTAAGCATCTTTAATTTTCTGTTACTACTCTGACAACGGGACTTCATTTGATAATATGTGGTGTAATAAGACTTAAAGATAATCATCCCCTTCTTGCACACAAAGTTCTCTGATGGGAATGGATCTACTGCTGTGACCCGAATTATTAGAGTTATATTTTTCCTAGTGCTATCACAGAATCATTTATTACAAATATAATGCAAAAATTATTTGCACTTAAACATCACTTTCTTTATTTGAAGAACGCGTGAGGGGATATAATAAAATATTAATTATTACTTACTTAATTAATACAAATATCTCAATTAAATTAATTATGCATTTTATTTGGTCATTATGTGCATAATGTTAGAAATTATAGTTATCAATGTCAATTTATTTGCTTCTGGAATCCGTACATTGAAAAAACGCCTCAGTATGGAGAAGATATTCTGCTTGGCTGTACAATGAAGTCTTCTGAAAGTCAAAAAATACTAGGAGTAATATATAACTCTAGATCCATGGTTCCCAAACATTTTTGACCAATTGACTACTTTTTACAGTCAAAATTTGCCCACTGACCTCTAAGTGAAAAAGCTACATAAATACAAAGTATAAAAATTACAAATTTAAAAACAAAAACATTTTGCTGAAGAATTCTTCATTGAAATTATAACTTTTGCTTAAAATAAAATTTTAAAACAATTTAATGATTTGGATGAACTTGATGAGACGTTATGAGTGTATTTATGTCCGGCTCAATGTTTGTGAGTAGCAACCGCAAATTCCCAAGAGCATTAATTTCTATTCAGTTTCTTTTTCTTTTTTGATGAGGTTCATAACGGCACTGAATCCACGCTCTACCAAATAGGAAGACGGGAAAGCAGTCAACAACTTCTGTACAATAACCCATAATGCAGGATATAAAATTGGGATTTGTTTTTGTAACCAGAATTTGTGGTATCCTTGTTCAAACATTGGTTTAAGTTCTTCATTTGCGGATATTTCAATAAACTGCTCCTATATTAGTATAGATTCAACTATATTTGGGATCTGAGTTTGTCCACGTGTAAAAGGGTTCAACATCCAGTTGGAAATATCCAAGCGAATAATATCTTCTCATCTTTGGTTCAGGTCTGCATGAAGAGCCGTTAAGTGTTGAGAGTAAGCAAGTAAATCTTATTCTCTTTTTTGCAATTTCGAAAGATTTGGAAACTGAGAACATTCTCCTCTTCCCAAGTTTTGTATGTACAGAAAAAGTTTTGTAATAAACGCAGATATTACGCTTCTAGTTTTGATTAAATTTAATTGGTCACTTTGTACTTTCAAATTAGTTTCATTAAATTTGGCAAATAAATCAATCATATAGGCTATGTCCTTTTTGAATTAATTAAATTGTGTTGCAATTCATTGTCTTTGCTTTCCAGGAATTCCAACATTAAATCAAAAGGCGCATAAAATCGATTTAAACATGCACTTTTAGATAGCCAACGTACTTCTGTGTGAAGTAGTAAACGATTACAGTCTTCATCATTTTCCAAACAAAGTTGAGCAAATAATCTCTCATTGAAGGCATCCCTTTTGATTTCAATAACTGCTGTAATTACATAATCTAATGTTCCATAAAAAACGTTCTCTAAGATTTTTTGAGACTAAATCATGTCAATGAATGTCACAATGTACTGAAAATAAATTCGGTACAGCTTGTTTTAAGTATGCCAGAAAGCCTCGCTATCTTCCTACAATTGCTGGAGCGCCGTCAGTAGCAACAGAAATGATATTAGTCAAAGGTATATCTTTTACATCGAAGAATCCTTTTAACTCCGTAAAAAATGCTTCACCTTTCGTATCGGTTTCCAAACATTTAGCAAATAACAATTCTTGGCAAAATTTTTCTTCTTTTACAAATCTTACATGAGCTAAAAGTAAAGCTTCATTTCCTGGTAAAATGGACTCGTTAAGCTGTATAGAAAATTCAGATGTTTTTAAGTACTCTCAAAAAGAATTTTTCTACGCACTGAGCCATTTCATCAATCCTTCTTTGTACTGCGTTATTACTCCGTGGAAATCTTTTTTATAATAACGAAAGCTGGTTTATGCAACACTGTGAGTATACCTCACATACAGCTGGTAAAATAAGTTCTTCACCAATAGAGCACACCTTTCCAAATTTGCAATTAATAAGGGAATATTATAAGAAGCACGCGGTCTATCGTCATCTTGCTGAGATTTTGTCCCTATGTGTTGT
Organism: Nephila pilipes; assembly: GCA_019974015.1. NCBI lineage: Eukaryota > Metazoa > Arthropoda > Arachnida > Araneae > Nephilidae > Nephila > Nephila pilipes. Next base: position 1,098,091 of record BMAW01086557.1, read on the forward strand.
TGCAGTGATGGTGTTTTAAAATATTTTTCGTTGACTGTTTGAAAAAGCGATAAATCCTTATCTTTTTTGTCACTACGGATTTTTATTGAATGTTCCTTAAGCTTCAAAGGTTTCATTGAATCATTTGACACTTTTATTATATATAAGACACATAGGTAAAGTATTATTTCCTGGTGATGAAATAAAGTCATACTTCAAATATTCAACACCGTACTGTCGTCATTTTTTCTTCGGCTCACTCATACTGTTATCTGTTAAAAAGGACAAAAAAGGATATAAGAAAATTTGTATATCAAATGTTTTATTTGCTGCAAAACACTATTAATTATTTTTAATTTTTAAATGGAAAGCTGCAGTAAAGCCCTTTTGAATTATTTTTGTGACGTGAGAATAAGAATTTCATGTAATTTTTGAATGAATTATAATTCGCAATAATTAACGTCTTTCAAAACACATATGTATTAAAAAACCACTTTCGACCTCTTCCTAAGTTTTTAATTAAAAAAAAGTAAAGCCTTAAATAACGTTAAGGGATTACCTTTTTTTAACATTTTACTATCTCAGTATATATAGGGATTATTTAATACTTTATCGATATAGTAATTAACTAACGTTAAGGGGTTACTATATTGAAAAATGTGATATATAATGTTTTTAAAAGAGATACGTTTTATTCAAATACACTTACGTAACAAAAGTACACTCTCTACGTAACAATACAAAAAGACCCAATTTATTCCTGCATATTAAACAACCTGAATGCTCTTCCGAACTCCAGAACTATGTGTTTGTTGTAACTTTAGTTACCACAATTATACGAGCATTAATTTACTTAAATGTTTATAATTAAATATTTTAGTCCATCAGAATCATCACAGAAATAGGAAATTTATTGAGTTTAGCATTTATAAAGTTATTATCGAAGTAACAAATACGTTAATGCAATTTAAACTAACAATTATTCTATTGATGTAGACAGATCACCACTGTTAAATTTCTTTCCAGAGTGTATATGATAAAATAAGTTCATAAAGTAATCTTACATATTTCCATTCAGTTTTTTCCAACAAGTGTAGAAACCAGGACTCTAAATGTGCAATTTATTTTTATGTTTTGCAAAATACTTTCAGAGATTTACATTTAATAACACTGGTTCTACATTTGTAAAAAATACTGTCATCTGGAGTTGACGTAAGAAGACCTAAATTTATTCAAAGCTGTTTCCCGAAACTGGGAAGAATAAGTTCCTTTGAAAACATTCACCTTCCCTGATTTTGCATAACATGATATTTCTTTCCAGCTAGCTATATTCAGCACCAGTCCCTTTCCCCTTCAGAAATTCTCAAAATTTCTTGGGAAAAATATAATGAGCTAATATTGTTATGCAACCAAAATGTTGCTAAGTATACTTTAGCTAAAATCAAATGATCATGCTATACTCAAGTAAAAGAATGCTGCATAAAATTATATATATATATATATATATATATATATATATATATATATATATATAATACATTGAAATTTATTAGTATTCAAATTTTCTTATGTACTTCAGATATAATTTTAAAATAACAATACTTTTTTGAATAAAATTAAGCTGTAAGGAGATAAATTTAATCGTTTTGCTATTGAGATAAAATTATTTTATGTCTTGTAAAAGTCAACAGAGAATAGAATTCATAACAAGTCTTGAGGCAATCTTAAAAATTTTTAAAAAGAGTTTTATTTAAACGAATATTTTCCTACAATTTCAAACAATCCTAGCATATATTTTCACTTATTAAAGAGATTTGTTTAAATTTTGTTCAACTAAAAATTAATTTTAGGCAACCATAACAAGAATGCATATTATTTACATGCGAAAATAGCTAGAAAAGTACCGCTTTAGGAATGGAAAATTAGGTATTAGGAATAGGGTAAATCTTCGTAATAATAAGCTAATTGAGTATGACGCCCTCCTCATCCAAAAAAATCGTAAGTTGTAAAAGAGATAAGATCGCCATCTCATTTAAGGAAAAGATTTTCCAGTAGCAACGCGTTGTTTTGATTATTGGTTGGTTTTTAGTGTATAATGAGGAATCTAAATCTCATCGACGTTCACAACTGGAAGCAAAATGATAAAATAAAGAAAATGACGACATTATAACGCGACTGCAATCAAATTTTGATTTGGCGTCAAATAGCTACGAAATGAAGATTAACCGAATCAGAATCAAATTGGTTTTTGGATATTTAACAGATGGTAGCACACAGACATATCACCACCTTTCTTTAGAAACTCCGTCTGTCGTCAACAACATCTACCTTTTGAACCGCCATAGAAAATATCATTGTAAAATAATATTTTAATTCTAAATGTACAGATATTTAATGACCTTTTAACTAAATTAAAAAAGTTTTCAAACTGTTTTTAATGCTCTCAAAAGTAAAGTTGGGAAATACAAAAAAAAAAATTCTATATTTATGTTAAAGATTAAAGCAATAAGCAACGTGGAAAAGTGAATCCAAAAATTTTAATAAACAAAGAAGTATACAATTTATATTTCGAGATTAATATTAACATTGAAATTTGAAATTTTTATCGGTAATTCAGGAAATAAAACTTTTGTAAAAAATCATAAATTTTGTATTTAAACATTACGCGCTCGCAAGAATTATGTATGTCGAAAATTTGAAATGACCGTCAACATTTAAATTCATAGGAAATAATCGAATTAGCAATATATGTGAACACGTACAAACTTGATTTGGAAGATGAAGGGGCCGCGGTGGCCTAGTGGTCAATGTCGTGGATAGCGGCTGGCGGTTTTCGTTCAGTCGCGGGTTCGATCCTTGGCCACCAAAGACCCGCCGTGTAGCCGGGGCTGATGCACGTTAAATCTGTTCGGGACCCAAAGTCCTCCCGTTGGCGTGGTGTGGATGTTAGGAGAGGGGGGTGCCAGCTCAGGTGTCGTCCTCGTCACTTGACCGTGGTTCAAAATTACGAGGTCCGTCGCCAATAGCCCTCGTGTTGCTTCTAGTGCGACGTTAATAAAAACTAAACTAAAAAAAAAAATTGGAAGATGAAGATTAATTTTAGAAAAGTTCATAAAAAATAATTCTTACTTAAAATAATGAAAAAGTAAATAGAATTATCATTTCAACCGTGTAAGTTTTGAAAATGCGTTTTAATTACGCATGTATGTGAAATTTCTGATTAAGGGAATTTAGTGACGTCTGTTGATTCACCATCCAATAAACGATTTACAATCTACAGCTGTAGGTGACAAGCAGAACATGTTTGCGAATCATTAATTGGTGATTTCAATCCATCGCTGATAGATTCCAGATTTCTGCAGATCTGTTTCAAGCTAAATGACATCTGTTAAGAATTTTTAGTAAAAATCTTTCAATTTTCTGTAATCAAATCTCTGTTGAGAAAGACTTTTAATTTCATTAATTGAGACCAAAAATAGAAAAGCAACAATAAAAGATTTACTCCATTGGGGAATATTTCAATATCCACTTTCTATCAATGGTACAAATTATTAAGTTAGCTCGCAACTATATGATTTACCAGCAACATTCTTATGACAAAATGTATGACCTAAAATTAAACTCAGCTTCCTGTTAACCCCTATTACGAGATTAATTTTGTAGAAATTCGTATCATTAGATAAAAAAAGAAATTAAATCTGAGCATAATAACAATAATGACTGAAATTAACTCAATTACTTTTCAGCTATCTATGAATTTCAGAGGAAGAGAAAAGGGTACAAAATCACTACATAAATAACCTAGCTATTGAAAAATATTTCTCACTTTGGTCTAATAGGCTATTGAAATTATACTTTTATTTAAAAAAAAACTATACACAATTGCTTCAAATCATTATATGTTATTTTAACTCATTAAATAATTACTGCAATCAACTTTTCGCAATTGCTTAAATGTTTTGAAACAAATTGTTTTTAAAATTAAATTTTTCTAAAAGTTTTGTGACTTATATATATATATATATATATATATGTGTGTGTGTGTGTGTGTGTGTGTGTGTGTGAACGTCTAATGAGAAAAAGAAGCTCATGCTATCAATTTTTCTTCTTATTATTAACACTAGAATTACCGAGGCAATTCATCTGGGAACCGAGACGTGAATGTTTACTTGTTTCACATTTGTATTTCAAAATTAAGCTTTCCAATTTGTTGACATTTCTAAAATATTAAGTCTAATGTCTTAAAATGAATTTAGTTAAATTCCAAGGAATACATTTTTATTTATAACTCTGTATACCTAGAAGTACCATGGGAGTCATAGTTGATCTAAATAAGATAATTGTCTTTTCTTTTATTCAACCAGGATTTCAGCTCTACATAAAAGAATTTCATAAGAAGTATTGTATCTGCTTTTTTGCAAAAGGGGGTGAGAAGAGGGTGTGTCCATACACCTGGCGTGTATTTGCTAGACAGATGTGTGAACATTTGTGATTGGAAGCTATTGTATATATGCATTGGAATGTTATAGAATGTTCTCTATTATAGGCTAAAAAGAATATTTTCTCTCTTTAAACAGAGCAGAAGGAAAACGAATTAGCATCATTTCCGTTAAGCACACTTTTGTGATTGCATCCAGCAGAAGAGGTCTCTCAAAAGAAGAAGCTTTGAAGTTGCTCAATGAACTTTCAGAAAATCCTTCTTGTGACGAAAATACATGATAACGAAATTTTTGTTATACATCATACGAAAGTTTTATAATAAGCGACTAAAGAAATATTGGGGAAAATGTTCATATAATTCCATCGTAAGAATCCAGTTCAAGTGACAGTGAGCTGAACAAAAAACATTTCATGTAAATGAAGTTAAGGAATTTATAAAATAACAAAGAATTCTACAAGTGTTCAGACAAGAATTAAAAAAAATAGAGGATAGCAACACCCCTTCAAAATTATTTGGAAGAAGAGAAAGAAGGAACTGTGTGAAAAATACATGAGCTGTGTTTAGTTTCTTCTGGTAGATGAACTATTCAAAATATCCTGAAAGAAAATCCGGACTTACAGCATATTCCAAAAGAAATAATACTAATATCAATCCTATAACTTCCTGGAGACTTTCCATAAGTGATAAAATTTTGAATATTATAAAGAAATGTACAGAAGTTGAAACAAGATAAAAATTAAATAATGATACTTGGAATATTTCTCTGGATGAACTATATTTCTTTATTTCTATATTGTATGATTTAGGATCTTTAGCTGCAAAAGGGGTTTCCATCACTAGCTTTTGCTCAAAGACCTGGGGCCATAATTTTTTCCCTTCAACAATGAACCGGAACAGATTTTTAGAAATCATTCCATATGCGTTTTGACTTAAAAGTTTCAAGATTAGGTAGATTGAAAGATGATAAATTTGCACTAATATGAGAGGTTTGGAATACATTCATAGGAAAATGTTATATGTGTTACAAACCAGGAGAAAACATTACTGTAGATGTGTAGATCTTTCCATCAAAGACACTCTGCAGACTTTTGCAATATATGCCAAACAAACCTGACAAATTTGGCTTCAAATTTTGGTTGGTTGTAGATGTGAGCTCAAAGTACATAATAAACGCGTTTCAATACTTAGGAAAAGATGATTCTAAATTAAATTATCTAAGCGTTGGTGAAAATATTACTCTTAGGTTAGTACAGCCTTATCTCAAAAGAGAACGAAATATAACAAGTGACATTTTTTTATTCTTCTAAAACTCGTAGAAAGCATAAAACAAATGGTTTGAGTTATGTCGGTAACTATCCATAGAGCAAAAAGAGGAGCTCAAAATTCTTGAAAAAAAAAACAAAAAAAAAATAACTATATTAACCTACCTTCATGATACATAACAACACAATTTTTGTTTATTACTAATGTAAAAAAACAAAAATGTACTTCTTAGCACATTGCATTTTTCATTAGAAATTACTCAAAATGAGAAGAAACCTCCTGAAACAACAAATTTCTACAATTCCACAAAACATGGTGTCGATATTGTAGATCAGCTGGTAAGAAAATATTTTGTTAAATCTGTATCAAGACCTTGGCCTATGCATGTTTTTTTTTTCAATATATTAGATCTAGCAGTGTTTAATTCATTGGTAGTTTTTAAAGAGACATCAGGTTCTAATTTAGGTAGAAAAGACTGTATTCTAAAATTAGCAAAGGAGCTAAGAGAGAAATATATTGCAAAGGAAGCAGAAGTTATCCGCCGACGTACTAGCCCAAAAGTTTCAAATAAGCGAAAAGATAAAGTAATACAAGTTGCTAGATAAAGCAATGCAATTACTATAAAACTAATATTGTGTGTGAAAAATGTTTAAAATTTGTGAGTGAATTATGCATTGCAAAAAAAAAATAAACAAAGGCATATAGCATTATGTGTGAAATGTTTCGAGAAAAATTTGTGTCATGTAAGTAAAATGTCATGTATATTTAGTTTTTATTGTGATTGAATATCTTATTAATAAATAGGAACATTATGAGATTTAAATTCAGTAAAATATATGTTATTTAAAAGATATTTTTGAATTTCATTGTATACAACCTTGCTAAAATCTTGAAGCAATTAGAAATTTAATTATTCTGCAATTAGAAATTTAAAATTTTAAAGATAATTTCCTACATTAACTAAAATTCATATTACATAATTTTCTAGAAGCTAAATTTGATAAATCATTAATTAAAAATTATTGTATTAATGATTAAATTTTTTTTCCATTTGGCTTACCATTAAAATGAAGTAATAACATGACTGAACTCCGTGTGTCAGCTATAACCCCCCCCTATAGTTCTAAGTATACCAGAAATACGGTAATTTTAGAGTTAACTTTCTATCTGTTTAAAAATTATTTTCACTTTTTAATGCCCAGCCAAATTCTTCCATCCCCAATCACTCCCGAAATAAATTGTAACTTTCATTTCAGTTATGAAATCTCCGTTTCACAAAACCGCACGTGTTGTGAAAATATTGCATCCACATTTAATTGCTTGGTTGACAAAATTACATTGGGTCCCCCTTCTTCTCGGGGATAAAAGGTAACGGGGTCGAGAATTCATCCTGCTTGATTTCGATTAATCCCACTTAAAAAACCTCGAGACGACTGTTGGGGATAGACCCCATTATTTTAAGACATACCCAATATTCGAAAATAAATCCTGAATTTTCATACTTTATTTCCATATCACTCCACGTTTTGACTTTTAGACTGCATCGGTAACAATTGTGATTAAATTTCCTATGTTCTACAACAATTTACAGCAGCGTTACGAAGATTTAGAACCATTACTCATCATCTTCATATTCTCTCATCATGATATCAATATCACCAACTACATTGCTTTTGACCTTGAGCACTCGTCTGCGTCGTATAGAAAGCGTTCGTTCTTAGTTTAATATACCTAAAACATAAATGATCCACTTTAATACCTACAAATACACTCATTAACACTTTATATTAATTGCAGGATTTATCTTATGAATTTTTGAATCATAGATCTAGTTTTGCATAAGTTGATATGTAATTTTTGAAACTCCACACCTAAGAAGTTTAAAACTATGTAAAACTTGTCAAATAGGAATAAAACATCATTTTTCGTAACAAATATAATAGTTTTATTCAATGTGATTTTCCAAGTTAAAATAAGTTATTAAACGTAAGCTAATTTGTTGTTTTGAGAAAATGGATTCAAACAAAAATGCGTGGGCATAAAATATACATGGTGTTAGACTCAAAAGATTGAAATTATAATATATTATCAATATCCTAGCTATATTGAGTTTGCTTAAGGTATATTTACACTACTAAGATACATATAATTCAATATTTTACCATCTGCCTTTATTTCAATATCCGAACTGTATATTATTGTCTACTTTGATAAATTATCATTTGCTCTTATTTTAATATTTAAGTAAATAATTCATTTTTATGACTTAATTGCCTGTTTTATTTTATTTTTTAAGTTTATTATTTTATTTTTTAAGTTTATTGAATTTTTTATTTTATTTTGTTGTTGTTGCTGTTAACATTACCCATGTTTTTGTACTTAAGATTGTTTTACTTATGAGAAGGAAAATGTTTTTGGAATTTAGTCACTCCGACCCTTTTCTTCACTTTTGTGAATGATATATCCCACACATACAACATAATTACATACATATATGCAGATGACACTACAATGTTGGCCCAACTCACACAAAACTAGACAATATCACACACGCGTAACAGATACATTATTATCCTTGAAGATTAGTTTTCTAAATAGAAAATCTTCCTAAATGCCACAAAAACGTAAGCAGTTTTCTTCTCTAACAACAGGAAAAGAACCAAACCGAAAATATACATAAATAATCACCTAATATCATCATCTCAGCACATCAAATAATCTTGGTGTAATTTAAAATAAACGAGTCTCACTCGAAAATCACATTACATACATTAAAAATAAATTCCGAGCAAGCTCGTGTAGAGTTTATCGCTTATGCACTCGAGACTCAAAGATGATTGAAAATAACAAGTTGGTTTTCGATGCTCTGATTCTCTGACCAATTCTTACTTATCCCTGCCTAGTGCTTAGTTTCGCCACTATACTAATATTAATAAACTTGGAAGTTCACAAAACCATGTTTGAAGACAAATGTTAAATACTACATGGTTTATGAAAAATGTAAACATTTACAACTCCTTTAATTTCCCTACCATAACATCTATAATGATAAGAATTCCTATCAATTTCTCTGCAAATCTTGAAAAAAATTATAATTCTCCACAAACTATCACAAATTACACTCCTGATCCCAAAATTAAAAGATTTAGAAACATCATATTCACCTCTTAAACCCTACTCACCTCTAATAAGTGTTCAAACCATCAACGAAATGCAATCATACAATGAACAGAAAGCAAAGCGAAATAGAACACTGCCCCTCAATGAAAGGATGATCGTTTTGGAATCGCGGTTGCCATTTTCAGTTTTCCTCTCATTCACTTACCACTCTGATAAATTGGACCTAATCGCTAGGTACACAAACATAACCACACTCCTTCAATACCTCTGGCATGCTACATCACCAGAACTTCCAGATTCATATTTTTTTCTTCATTTCCAAGCAATTTTTAATTTAAATTGTTTTAATTTATGTCAATTCTGGGCTAGGTAAGGCAAAAATTATGCCTCACAATCAAAACAAATACGGAGATTAAAATCCTACAAGCCTGACTGCTTCAATTAATTCGTCAATCTATATTGGGAATTTGAAAAAAGCATTTTCTTTTCTTGATAGTAATTGTACCTAGGGAGCCTGCGGTTTGGAAGAACGTTTACTTTACTCATTTTGGAGAATCAGTGATATGGATTGAAAAGATGATATCTATCTACTATAAAGACTTGAAACTTTCATCGTCGAATGAGCTCGCTACCAAAGGGGAAGAGTAAAGGCTTTTTGTAGCTTAAGATTTGTAAAAAAAAAAGGCATTAGCATATATTAAAAAGGAAATTAGCAAAACCAATTCCAATTTCCTTTTTTTTTTTTTTTCTTTTTTCTTTTTTTGGAATTCGGTTTCTTTAAATTACTGAATTTTATTTTCTTATTGCTACAGATTTTGACATGACCTTAAATTATTAAAAGAATTCAAATGGACACACAAATTTGTTAAACAAACACATCTCGATTAATAAGTTTTTGCATCATTTTATACTAGTGCATAATTTTGCAATTAGTTATTATTTTTTCGATTTTTTTTTTATTATTCAACCACAAAATACATTCCAAGGAACATTCATTCCTAGTTTGAATTTTCTATTCAATTAGAACTCAAAGTATTAAATTAAATCCTAGAAACGTATTTAATTCTACAACTTTATTCCTTCACAGCTTCGGATGTGCGCTACTAACGCACAACTTCCGTCATTTCTCAGAATTTTTCGAGACATTTTGAAAAAAGAGAAATGAAGCATAAAACATTGGTTTTTGGCCTTCATTTTTATACGCTTGTGTTTCCTTTTCTTCAACATGAGAATGTTTGAAGACAAAATGTATCAAACAGTTGTGCTATGTTTGCTGTCATCCAAAATCTCCTGAGCCTTAAGAAAACAATAAGAAAAAATGTGACACAAAATCTTAAATTTTGATTATTATACTAACATCTCTTTACTCCGTAACTTTCAGTACCAAGGCGGTGCCGAAATAGTGATTTTGTTCATTGCATCATTATAGTTTTGGAGCTGATAATAAAGATAAGACATTCTAAAAAAAAATTAAAAAGAGAAAAATGCGCTTAATATGTTCATGTATTTTCTGAACCTATGTAGATGAAATAAATATCCGACCAAGTAGTTCGTAATTTTAGTAACTACATAATTCAATGTGAATGCTGAACTTTAATTTCATTGGATATTTTTGCATTGATAAAAAAACACAATACAAAAAAAAATGATATAGTTCAATGAGATTTGAAACAATTTGAGGCATGCAAGTCGTGTGCTAACGCTTACTAGTTTCATTAGTAGTTGAAGAATACTAGCTGAGCTCTTAGAACATTTTACTTTTGAATAAATTGTATATATACCATTGTATCAGCGTATAAACCTGATATGAATCGAGAAGTATAGTTATTGAATGAAAATTGTCAGTTACGTTTGACCATGGGAATAAATGCGAACACCGCTGTATCAATGGGGTAAATTCACAGACAACTAGTTCAACGCAAAGTCACATCATACCTACTAACAATTTGACGCGTTCTGTGTTAACACAGGATTTCCCTATATGCTAGCTGTGTACATCTTGTTCATAAATTTTATTTCGAAACTGAAATTTTAAAACTCGAAAACTTTAAAACTGAAACATTAATAGATTTTTGGGACATAGCATGCTGATGGATTACACCTTTAAGATCAAAGAAAAAAATCATCATGACCTTTCCAGCAGGTTTCGTTTTTCTGGTTTCTTTTGGAAGCTAACTCTGAATTACTTACCTCCATTTTTGTAGGGCAAATAAACACAGTTCTTTAAACAAGCTCAAAACAAGGAAAATAAAATTCGATTTTATTTTCCTTGTTTTTTTTTTCCTTGTTCATTTTGCTTCGTTTAGAATATTTATAAATGTTCAGTTAACATATTGAAAAAATCACCAGCATTTTTATTGTTTAGATTCGTGGTGTTGCCATCACGTAAAAAAGTAACTTTCAGTTTGTATAGAATTCCTCTCGTACATATAAAGCGAAAGATTTTCAATTGTGGCTCAAAATAGGAGTATTGTAAAAAAATTGAGAAAATGTCTACGACTTTTTCTAGACAAATTTACTCTTTACGAGCCAGACAGTTAGAAGGAGTTCTACACTGTACATACTAAAGTTTGTGCCTAGATGAAAACACGTATAATCTGCAATCCATTTATATATATATTACAAACTTGAGAGATAAAATTTAAATGATAATCAGGTATCTATAAATGTTTAACTTTTAAATATTTAATTTTTCTGAATAATTTTCTTTACATATTAACATTATTAAGTATTATAAGTTAATACATTGATTGCATATTTTAATAGTCAAGCAACATTTCATTTAAATTTGGATTAAATTATTTTCTGTCTTTATTAAGTTACATTTTATTTAGTATTTTTGAATAAAAAGAATAATAACTTTCTTTATATTCTAATATTGTTATTTATTAACTTCAAATTCACTTTTATATTATAAGACTAGCATACATAACCATAAATATTTTCTGAAATTGAACAGTTGCTGTGTAATTTAATGCAATTGTTCACTATGCAAAAAATTTATACTGATGTTGGAGTTTATATAAGTTCATTTTAACAAATAAAAGTAAAAACAACTATGTTTATTTAAACATAATAATAATTTTTAACTACCTGTAAACGAATAGCGAATGTGGTCAAATAGTAATTATTTAGTATTTCTGAATAATATTTTTCTTTATGTATTGACATTGTTACTTATTGCTGGCACGTACATTGATTTTTATATTTTAAAAGTAATGTAACATATTAAAATTCGGACTAAATTAATTTCAGTCTTAATAGAAATACATACTTTTTTTTATTTTATTACACATTTACATTTTTATATGATGTATTTTTAAATCATGTGTGTGTGTGTGTGTGTGTGTGGTCATCTGGAGTTGACGTAAGAAGACCTAAATTTATTCAAAGCTGTTTCTGAAACTGGGAAGAATAAGTTCCTTTGAAAACATTCACCTTCCCTGATTTTGCATAACATGATATTTCTTTCAGCCCCAACTATATTCAGCCAGTCCCTTTCCCTTCAGAATTCTCAAAAATTTCTTGGGAAAAAAATATAATGAGCTAATATTATTTGCAACCAAAATGTTGCTAAGTATACTTTGAATCAAATGATCATGCTATGCTCAAGTAAAAGATGCTTGCATGGAAATTTATATATATATATATATATATATATATATATATATATATATATATATAATATACATTGAAATTGTGTATTCAAATTTTCTTATGTGCTTCAGATATAATTTAAAAATAATACTTTTGAATAAAGATTAAGCTGTGGAGACACGTTAATCGTTTTGCTATTGAGATAAAAATTATTTTATGTCTTACAATGATCAACAGAGGAATAGAATTCATAACAAGTCTTGAGGCAATCTTAAATTTTTAAAAGAGTTTTATTTAGCGACTATTTTTCCACCAATTTCAAAACAATCCCTAGCATATATTTTTCACTTATTAAAGAGATTTGTTTAAATTTTTGTTCAACTAAAATTAATTTTAAGGCAACCATAACAAGAATGCATATTATTTACATGCGAAAATAGCTAAGAAAAGTACCGCTTTAGGAATGGAAAATTAGGTATTAGGAATAGGGTAAATCTTCGTAATAATAGCTAATTGGTATGACGCCCTCCTCAAAAAAAAATCGTAGTTGTAAAGAGATAAAGGAATCAACCATCTCATTTAAGGAAAAGATTTTCCAGTAGCAACGCGTTGTTTGATTATTAGTTGGTTTTATTGTGTATAATGAGGGAATCTAAATCTCTCATCGCTTCACAACTGGAAGCAAAATGATAAAATAAAGAAAATGACGACATTATAGACTGCAATCAAATTTTGATTTGGCGTCAAATAGCTACGAAATGAGATTAACCGGAATCAAGAATCAAATTGAACTTGAATCAGCAGATGGTAGCACGGACATATCCACCTGCTGAAACTCCGTCTGTCGTCTTAACATCTACCTTTTTTGAACCGCCATAGAAAATATCATTAGCAAATATTTTAATTCTAAATGTACCAGATATTGTGACCTTTAACTAAATTAAAAGTTTTCAAACTGTTTTAAATGCTCTCAAAAAATAAAGTTAGAATACAAAAAAAAAAATTCTATATTTATGTTAAAGAGATTAAAGCAGTAACCAACGTGGAAAGATCCAAAAAATTTTAATAAACAAAAGTATACAATTTATATTTCGAAGTTAATATTAACATTGTAATTTGAAATTTTTTATCATTCAGGAAATAAAACTTAAAATCATAAAATTTTGTATTTAGAAACATTACGCGCTCAAAATTCCATGTATGTCGAAAATTTGAAAATGACCGTCAACATTTAAATTCATAATAATCGAATTAACAATATATGTGTGAACACGTACAAAACTTGATTTGGAAGATAGGGCCGCGGTGCGGCTAGTGGTCAATGTCATTGGATAGCGGCTGGCAGTTTTCGTTCAATCCGCGGGTTCGATCCTTGTACAAGACCCGCCGTGGCCTTGGGGCTGATGCAATTAAATCTGTTCGGGACCCAAAGTCACTCCGTTGGCGTGTAATTGTGGATGTTAGGAGAGGGGTGCCAGCTTTCGGTGTCGTCCTCGTCACTTGACCGTGGTTCAAATTACGAGGTCCGTCGCCAACCAGCCCTCATTGCTTCTAGTGCGACGTTAATAAAAAGCTAAACTAAAAAAAAAAATTGGAAGATGAAGATTAATTTTAGAAAGTTCATAAAAAATAATTCTTGCCAAAATAATGAAAGAAGTAAATATTATCATTTTTTTCAACCGTGTAAGTTTTGAAAATGCGTTTTTAAATTACGCATGTATGTGAAATTTCTGATTCAAAGAATTTAGTGACGTCTGTTGATTCACCATCAATGATTTACAATCTACAGCTGTAGGTGACAAACATGTTTGCGAATCATTAATTGGTGATTTCAATCCATCGCTGATAGATTCCAGATTTCACTACGAATCTGTTTCAAGCTAAATGACATCTGGTAAGAATTTTTTTAGTAAAAAATCTTTCAGAATTTTCTGTAATCAAATCTCTGTTGAGAAAAGACTTTTAATTTCATTAATTGGTAAAAATAGAAAAGCAACAATAAAAATTTACTCATTAGGGGTATTTCAATATCCACTTTCTATCAATCAGACACAAATTATTGAGATTAGCTCACTATATATGATTTACCAGCAAAAATTCTTGCAACAAAATGTATGACCTAAATTAAACTCAACCATAAACTAACTATTACGAAGTTAATTTTGTAGAAATTCGTATCATTAGATAAAAAAAGAAATTAAATCTGAGCATAATAACAATAACTGACTGAAATTAACTCATTACTTTTCAGCTATCTATAATTTCAGAGGAAGAAAGAATTACAAAATCACTACATAAATAACCAAGCTATTGAAAAAATATTTCTCACTTTGGTCTAATAGATATTGAGTTATACTTTTATTTAAAAACAACACAATTCTTCAAATCATTAATTACCTATTTTAACTCATTAAATAATTACTGCAATCAACTTTTTCGCAATTGCTAATGTTTTGAAACAAATTTTTAAATTCAAATTTTCTAAAAAGTTTTGTGACTTATATATATATATATATATATATATATATATATATATATATATATATATATATATGTGTGTGTGTGTGTGTGTGTGTGTGTGTGTGTGTGTGTGT
>BMAW01086557.1:1113109-1130468 GCA_019974015.1 Nephila pilipes
GTGTGTGTGTGTGTGTGTGTGTGTGTAATATTTAAATTAAGAATCATCCTAGAATTTAAGAATTAAAACTTAATGGCATTATTTTTGTTGTATACTTTTAATGCACTGGCTCTGATGAGAATGGGTTAGCCTTTTGTAAGCACACCTTTGCTTATTATATGTAAAAGCAAGTACTACATTAAAATATAGCACTTTTCTGCTCCAGCCAAAAGAATGAATACTTGGCATCATACAAACACAACTAAAATAAAGATCCTTCAATGGCTGAAGAGCTGATTAGGTATGAATGTTTTAATGCACCTACACTAAACAGCAATGATTTTGACCTTGAAGAAATAGATATTTTTGGATCTCCATTTTTAGAAGAATACAAAAACTTATATGAGATGAGACTCCAAAAAAACTCATCTCATTGCCAGCTGCTGCATGCAGTGCAAAAAATACTGTTAGATTCCACAAATAATTACTTATGAAACAATTTTTCATAGAAATTTCTTTAAAGGGATTGAAGAGTTGATGTAGGTAGAGAAAAGAGAGAGAACTGTTGGACAAAACTGCAGGGAGTGGCAGCGTGAGAGAATATTACTTCTCACTGCAAGTGACGCAAAATCAATTTTCAATCGAATGACTAATTTTGAAGCCTTAGCCACTCACATTTTTAAAAGAAATGATGTTTCGTTGGAGCACATATCGGCTGGGAAGTGTAGACTCGAAATGGAGGACAAAATAGGATATTCGACACAACAGAAATATTATAGGTTATAATCCGAAAAACTGGTTTACTCATGCGTTATTTAAATGAGTAAATTACTGCCTCTCAAGATGGATTGGTTAAAATGGATAAGGATTATTTACTGTTGGAAATAAAAACTGTAATCAATCCAAAAGATAGTTCTCTGGAAGAACTAATCAGAAAAAGGTCCAACCTTTGTTTATCTGATATTTTGTTGGATATTGAAGATCTGTTTGCTTTAATGGTATCATTTCCTTAAAGATATACCATAAATATTATTTTTAGGTATAGTGCTAGTTAGCTGTTACCAGTATTCAGCAATTCCTGTTCGCAATTTTATAATAGTAAATCGTATGCAGCTCAATAAGAAGTATACTCCGAGATTGTGTTAATTTTGATTGAAAGTGTGGTCGGAATGCTTACAAAAGTTTAGAAAACTTATCTTTAACTTCGATTTTTTCCTAGTCATGGCCTTAATTCTGTAAATTATCCTTCATAAAATTGTTACTTTATAAAATTATATTAAAATTTTCTTAGTTTAATTTATTCTGAATAAAAGTGTGAGAAAAATCGATGTTTAATCTTAAAATTATAATAAAATATTCTTAGTTTAAATTATTCTATATCAAAATGTAAGAAAATATTGTATCTTCTAAATATTTATGAAAATATTTTTCTTAATGGAAACGAAATAATTGGAAAATATTACAATCGCAAAACAATCTGATAACAGCATAGAAAAAATGGATTCATACAATTCAATTTCACTTTGTAATTCAAATTATGTCAACATAACAAACTTAATTGGATATTTTAACAATGAATTTCATTTTATTTGAGTTTATTTTCAGTTAATATATTTATGTAACATTTGGTTTCTAGCAATAATTACATTGTGTAATAAATACAATGTATAATGTTATAAATAAATATGAATTATATTATGTTCTAAATTTATTGCTGGATTATGCTATGGACATACTAATATATTCATCAAAGTAGAGTTAAAATTAAAATAATTTTAAAGGATATTATTCTTTGGAATATTTACCTATGCTGTAAAGCATACGAAACATACTTTAATTCATTAATAAAGAAAAATTTCGTTTTTAAAAATTTCTGCGTAGAGCTTCTTACTTTCAAAACTCATCTACAACTATTATTTGAACATTGTGGAGTCAAAATATCTGAAACAAGTAAAAAATAAAGTTCTAAGTAATATTAATTTAAAAATCAGGAGAAATATTTTGGAAAAAATAAACAGTTTTATTTCCGGTGAAAACGTTCTTCTTAATTCTAAAAGTAAGATTATAACATGAACAACTACTAAAATGAGAACATAAAATATGAAATGTAGCAAAAATTAAGCTACGTTTGGAACAATTCAAACAATGTATGCACTTTCCTGAAAAGGAATGCATATCAAGTATAACAGACAGTATCTCATTTCAAGTTCATAATATTAAAAATATACAGGTGTATTATACTGAAATATTCATTGATATTTTTAAATTTATTTTCTCCTTCAAGTATTACCAGACAATGAAAGCAAATTATTTAAAAAATAAATACTAACACATAAAAAAAAACCAAGATATTCCTTCACTATTTGCTCTGAATTAAATTTTAGTGAACAGGACAATGAAACAGTATAAATTTCAGTATTGTACTTAAAATATATAATTTATTTAAATATTATAATATGTTACCTTTATAGAAGTTATTTCACTTATCTTCACTTTTGTGGAAGTTTCGTATCATGCAAAATCTTAAAAATAAGTTGTTTACGTGAGGTAAGATTCTATATCGTAAAACACCTTCAAAACATTTATATTGCTTTACTCTTGATATTGCCCTCTCCACTGTAACTCTCATATTAGACATCTTGGTGTTATTGATGATTTCAGATATATTAATTGAATCTCGTCTTTAAGGAAAAGTTTGTATCTGGTGCTCTCTAACTCTTCTGCAATCAAGAAGCCTTTGGCAGACATTACAATATCATTTGGATCTAAACTGTCCATCAGTTTACTTTGTTTAAGAGCTATTTATCACATATACTTCCACAACGTACTGAAGATATAAAACTTATTACTCCATTTGCTGTAATAGCAATCTTTTCAAGAGATATAAGTTATGCAAGGGATCAAAGTCAGCTGTAACTCCATAAGGCTACTTGGCTTCTGAATCGGAAACTCTGAGCAATCTACTATAAGTTTTACACCTTTGTTTGTTGGTAGTAGCATGCATTCAATCATCATGCTTTTTGTTGGAAACATGACAAATAAATTCAACTGGACATATATAAATGGTGTCTCGAGACTGACCAAGCAGATTCAAACATTCTCAACAAAATAAATAAAAATTAGTATGAGATCCCGAAACTTTTTCCGAAACTTTTTCCCCTTATAAAATTGAACAGAGCCTTCTTTTTTGAATCTTCTTTAAAGTTTTCTAGACCAAATTCTTTTTCTTCCGGTGTTGCTTTAAAATTCTGAAGCTGAAAAGCTTTAAAATTCTAAATCTTTTTGTGCTAACAGGTTGATCTCTACATTGAAAAAATAAAATCCGTGTCTTCACACTAACTTTACTGAGCTCTTTTCCCCTAGAATGAAAAAATACATTTTAAATCTTGTATTTTTTATTCATAATTTTTGGAAGAAACAATACCATAATTGTTTCAAAGTTACAAACCTGACCAGATTTTAGTGCTTTCCATTTCTACATCTGCTTCAGTTAAAGTAGAAGCTTCGCATCTATGTTATTCTAAAAAGATACATAAGTTTTATACTAATTTTTGTATTCATTTTGTAACAAATACTTTTGTTTTAATGCATATAATTACTTTAAATTATATTTTTGTTCTTATTTTGTATAATTTAATTCAGAATTGCTTTCATTAGTTAACTGCTCTATAAATGTAATAAATAATAGAATTTTAGACTTTATATAATAAGTGACTAAAAATGTGAGAAAGTAATTAATATATTCAATGAAGGAGCCGAAGATTAAAACCTCAAAGAGAATGTAGAAAGGGATACAATCATTTCAAAATATGTAGGCTATATTAATGCTAATTTAATATTTTAACCCTATTTAAATACAGTATCTTTCAAAGGTGACAATACTTTTCTTCTACAATAGAAGGCGAACTACAATAGAAACAGCAGTAAAAAATATACACTGCAGTAAATAAGTAGAAGCCACGATATTTATCAACAACAGGAATCACGTAGTATAGATGTCACGTGGTCCTGACGTCATTTTGATTTAGGCCATGGGGGTCAATACCGACAAACTTCTGAATCTCCACGAAAAAACTGTAATGCAAAAAGCTCGATCTGTGGTGGATCACAAGATGCTCTTAATAATCGAAGATCAAATATGTGGGAAATTACAGTAAATGAATGAATTCCTAGGTTAACTAATTGCGCAGAGAATCGTACTTGATTCAAAAATATTTGATTAGTAAAATAATTTGATTTTTGAAATTTATTAAAAGATGCAGTTTCAAATTGTGCATAGCATACAATACTACATTAATAAATCCATTAGGTCCAATCTATGAGTATTTCTCAAACAATTTCAGTTAGGAGAGGAACATAAAGGCAGAATCTTATACATTTGATGCACAATATATACTCACTCTAAGTCTAATGTATTTTTGATAAAGTATATGAGAAAAAAGCTTTTTTAAATATAGACTTTTATGTTGACAAAACAATACGTAAATTCTCAATAAAATTATTTTGCATTTATTTTAATAGACACTGCCATAGGTATGACAGTAATATTTTCAAAATCTTCGTCCATGTTTGGTGTGAAAGTTAGCACTAAGGGTATAAACTCAGGTATCTTTTTCGTTACTTGATTATTGTTGAAAGTTAAGAATTAAAATTCCAATCAATGATATTTAACTTAAGAGTGATGTTCATTTAAGTCGAACTTCCCTTTTGACTTAGTAAAAAAATTTTAAGTAGATAAAATAGGTCTATTGAGCTTACAAAAATTAAATAATGATAAGAAAGCTCGTTTAAATAAAAGAACAATGTTTTTCATTTATTTGTTATTTTTATAATAAAATGTTTTTGCAGTTAAAAATTAACACAAATTTAAATTACATTGAAATCAAATAAAATTTTACCAAGCTTTCGTAACAGAAATTGAAATGTTTCACTACCCATATTTATAGTTACATCAGTCAAATTTACTACGAAGGACGTTTATTCTTAGAAATTCCAAGAGATTGTGCTCGTATCATTGAGAAGTATTTGTTTTCAATTAGCATCTTGACTGACTAGACAGCTGCCTAAGTCTCAGTTACTGGTATTTGTGATCATAATGCCTTTCGCACCTCAAAAGTTCTTCGTCATAACTTTTTCGTCCCATAAGACCATCTTCATCTTATTTGAAAAAGATTCACCAAAAGCAACCTAACGTTTTGATTTCTGTTTGATTTTGGAGGTAACGTATTAGAAACCTGGATAAAAATAAATCCAGTTCTCTCCAGCAGTGACAACTTGGAGCAAAATGACGTTGACGGGGTAGTAATAATATTTTGATTTGACATAAAAATGACTACCTAATCAAAACTAACATATCAATCAATGTCAAATTATTTCGGCTCCATTTAACAGATGTCAGCCCCCAATAGTAACAATTACTTTATGATGCTATCTGTCTTCAAATACAAGTACTTTTTGAGCCACCATAAAAGCTATTTTAAAAAAAGTACGCTGAAACAAAAAGGAATTCAAGAATCTTTTGTGTCCCTTCTTATGTTATTTATTCAATTAATTGAGATTACAATAAGTATCATACATATCATTAAAATATAGCAATGTAAGGTTAAAGTTTATTTAAAACCAGTAAGTCTTTAAGCAGAACAGATTTTATTTAATGATTAATATATATATAAAATAAGATAGGCTGCTAATTTAATATTCTATTATCAAAAGACATCTAATAGAACTATGTAAACTGTGATTATTATTTTTAAATTTTGAGTCATGAATAATTCATTACTGATTTGACTTTCTTTAAAAATGACTTTAGTTGCTTAGTTCACATTATATATATTAAAGAAAAAAAAAGTATAAAACAATTCTTAGAATTTTAAGATGATAAGAGTTCAAACAAATTTGGTAAAAACAGAAAGTATATATATATATATATATATAACATATATATATAACAATCAAGTTGGAGATAAGAGATCAAGTCCTTTTCTACTTTAGACCCACAGTCTATTATAACGACGTTTTAGTGTAGGTTCCTAACCCACAAATACTGTCTTTTCTTTTTCTTTCAGAAAAAAAACTCCAACTTCTGTTATTCAGCTCAATACTGTAAAAGATGTGAATTTTCAGATCTGTAAAAAATACTTAAATACCCTTCTTATAGTCAAAAAATGAAAATAATAGTGCAGAAACCTTCCTTTTTACAAACTTCAGAATGTATTTAATTCCATGAAATTAAAACCAAAATTAATACTTTAAGAAAAATCGGAAACTCCTTAAGAGTAATTTTACGCTAGGAACTTCGCAGTGGTTTAGTATCGTCGTGACATATCCAAACTTTTAAATACAAGTTTTGTTGATCGAGCTTTGTTGATCGATCGGAACATATGCGCACACACAGAGGTTTGATGCACTGCGCATACTATGACTCATCACGTTCTATTCAAAATGTATAGGAAAGCTATTCTGTTTGAATACTTGCTCCTATTGCAATCTGATATTGATTAAAGGACATTTATAACTATTTATTAAGCATGTATTCAATTATTCTTAGTATTAATCATTCTTTTCAATCCTTTCTTGCGAGTTGTCGAGTAATTAGATACGCAAGCATGTGCTTCACTTTAAATAATTCAAATCAATAATTGCAAATCATCAAGAGCATTTTAATATTTGAAAAGTATAAACATTTATTTTTCATTCAATTTACTATTGTGTATAACATATCATTTATTTAAATAAAACAATCAAAAATGTAGTTCAAATATTTACAAAAGTAATAGCTAATGGATAACTGAAGAGATATAACTCGTATCAGAAATTTATCTCTTTAGTATAAAACACAGCGACTAATGGCAACTCGTAGACATCAATTCAAGTAAGATTCGAGTATATGATAAGCGACCACAGAGAACTACGCTTAACTGTTTTGCGAGAATGATGAATCTATTGGTGCTAGGTGTCTCCTATTCAATCAGGATGACCTCAACAGATCCCGGTAGTCAACTCTGAGAGGGAAATTTGGATAGGCTAGGAGAGAATCCAAGTTGGATAATTAGTGGATAACAGTACTCGGATCATTAAGAATAATGCTCCTTTTACTCTACTTCTGTATTTTTTTGATGGCTGCACGGGTATAAATACTAATACCACATGTGGAGCTCGCACTTGCCTTGCATATATTAGCGCGCATGCAGAAATAGACTGTTCTAATGTGTCACTTCCTGAAAAGGTGACAATGTTGTAAGTGATTCGAGTAGAGCCACCACAGATTATTGCCCCGAAGAACTGCAATCGTCAGTAATGCCCCTTTAATTAGTTTTTGTCTAAAAACACCCTTTAAAAATACTTAAGCGCTCGCCGTTGGGCAGTACCAACTTTATTCGGAATTACTACTTTTGACTATGGTTAATTGTTTACTGTGAGTAGGACAAATTTTTTTATTTCCGTTATATTAGAACGTTTTAATATTTACTGCTTCAAGTAATTCAGCAAATGCAAACATGAATAAAAAAGAATTATGTAGTCAAATAGATCTGTTTCAGCCTATCTTCGTCTAATAACGTAGAATCTATACACTAAACGTACCTGAGTAACGGAATAAGTCTTCATAATAATATATTTAAACATATACTATGATAGGCATTGATTCTGTAGTATATTTTATTTTATGATAAAAATAGTTTACTAATGAAAATTATTACATTACATGAATCATTAAAAAAAACTCATTGTAATACAAAAAAAATTCCCTGCTTCTATATATAATAAGTAATGTTTTTATTTTACTTAGAAATAAAGAATTTTATGTTAAGTATAAATGGTTTTACACATGAATAATGCCATGAAAATTTGGAATCTTTCTTTGAAATAATAACTTCAATAAGTTTGATTTTCTTTCCTTTTACACTTTATTTTTGTACATAATTTGAAAATCTATAAAAAATTCAATCACTTTGAATTTTAAGATAAACGTTCAATCCTTTGAAAAAAGTCTGATATTTCTTGTCATAGAAAAGGTATGTCTTCTTCTTATAAGAAGAATTATAATAGATACAATATGCTAGATATGCCTTAGGCTCCGATGTTCCACTGTGATCCACTGCTTCGGTATTATTCGATGGATTGCTTAATATCAGATAATTACATAAATCAAACAATTATTAAATTAGTAAACATATTTTAAAGAAAGCAGTGTTTTTCAAACTATTATTAGCTTTGTAACACCAGAAAACCTGATATTTCTTTTCACAGAAAAGGTGTGTTATCCTGTTATAGGAACAATTTATAATCAGTGAAATATGCTGTATATGATTTGAATGTGTTTATTTATTTCAATATTATTCGACTGAATGCATAATATTAATGAATTACATCACATAGTCAACTAATAAACTGATATGCATATTTTACAAAAAATAGTGTTTTTCCAACTATTACTAGTTTGATAGAAAACTAAGGCATTTTAGAAAGAGAGTGTGAAATTTTTTCTTATTTTCAATAACTCTTTATATAAAGTGTGATTTTATTGTGACCAATCAATTTTAATACTTCCAGGGAGACCAAGCTCTTTTCCTTAGTTGTTTATCAAATGTAAAAGTACTGAAGTGAAAAGAATTTTCTAACTTAGCACTTAATGCCATTCTTAGAAGTGATCTAGAAAGAGAATAATACTTTGCATTGCATAGTTTCCTAAAGGGGATTATCTTATATGATATAAGTGGATACTAAGCTGATTAGGTTCAATACGACAGTTTTAAACCAAAGATAATTCCTAATTTAGTGAATTATTTAGCATGCAACTTGCTTAATCTTACCCTTTCCTGTTTCAGTTGTCGCAATGTTATATTTATCTCAAGCTGTGGCTCACTGTTACTTTGCCTTTCAAGCTGAAAATCTTGTAAATGTATTTAATGAGTCTTGAAAATTATCACGTCTTTGTGAGTGTGGTACTTCTGCATGATTTTTATAACACAATTAAGTAATAATATATTTATGAAAATAAAATTATACTATTTATACAAATAAAGTCCACATTCCTTTAAAGCTAACTAAACAGTTTATGAAACATAGCACCTAAAATTTTACTAACTTTAAAAGCAACAATAATTATTCTACACGTTTAATATGTTTGCAAAATAAAATTTTAAGAAAAGATAAGTATTAATCAGAATAAGTATCTTTTTTTTCTAACATTACTTTCAAACTTATATTTGCTTTTCGCGTCATTAAAAGTAATTTGTGCTGTAACGATCCATTCTCCTCAATATCACCTTTTAGAAAAGAATAACTATAGTTAATGACCATGCTTTTCACCAGTATAAGCTATTACTAAAATTTAAGCAGTTATCTAGAAACGATAGGCCGAAGTAATTATGCTTTCTAAGTAATTAGGGTAGCCAACCACCTTTTCCCATTCGCACACACGATTCTTATTCTTTGTTCATAAAAAAATCCTCTTTCTCAGTTTCATGAAAAGAAGATAATTCTAGGCCACAAGATCCACTCTATAAACTGCTAAAGAAAGAATTAGCTTTACAGACTATTCAAACCTATTAATTAATTCTCTATTTGCATAATGAACAGTAATTGTGAGTTCAAAACAGGACAGAAAAACACCTTTCTTAGAAATGAAATTTTTACTTAAAGAAAGGGTCGTTTTAAAATACAGTGGTACTTGATAGAGACAAAAACTATATTTAACTTTTGTTACAGTTCGTTTTTCAACCCGTGTAACCCATTTTTTAACCATAGTAAACCAAATTATCCGTTTTTAGTAGGAATCTATTATTATTTTTTCAAATTAATAAATTCCAAAAAAATGCATGCATTTGTATACTAATCGCCACATTTCACCTGTTATGTATAAAGATAATGTTATATTAAATTTAAAAGGTTTCTATAACTGATTATATAATGAGATTTTTGATTTTTTTTTTTTTTCGTTTACTTTATTTTGTTTCTAAGAAGATAAAGGTTATGTAAATATATGTCATAGTTGTTTCTTTAATATTTTTAAAAAGTGGGATCTAGAAATAGAAGTTTCATACAGAAGCCACTATTCAATAAAATCCTCTCCTTCTCTTGAGATCTATAAGATTACTTTTTTGCATCAAGTGTGTTTAAATTAGTTCCTTATTTCATTGAAATCTTACAAAAATAACTAAGTATGAACCTTAATTAAAACAATATATGAAACCTTGAATGACTTTTAGTACATTTTCCATAAATTTAAATAATCGCATGAACTATAATATGTTTTTAGGGATACTTATTACAGATTATTACAGAAAAATAATCTTTTGTTTAGGTACTAAAAAGAAGCTTGAGGTGATCTAAAAAGATTCGCGTGTAGAGAAAATAGTAATCAGATATATTATCACTGTACTGTGTAAATATAAATAACATTCGTTCATTTAATTAAACATGTAGTTAATTGGTTGATTGTATTATAAACCTTAAATTAGAAGGGACACGATTTCTACTTGTTGTAGACGTCATAACTTTGAGCTACTATCAAGTGGCGTAGATGGCATCAGAGTTGACTCTCCATTCTCAAATCCATGCTATACCAATGTGAAGATTTTCAACTACAATAGATTTAGTGGGCATCATATTCTTTACACAACATTTTTTACTGGAATTTTACACAAATATGTAACCAGACTGAATGTCACCGGCCACAAACTCATGATCATGACCACTCAGCTACAGCAACAGCTACTGAGAAGTTTGGGCAAAAGTAATAACTCTGGAAGATTGTAGGCCTATGATCATGATCACCAACGTTTGTAGTACTTCGTATTCAGAGAAAATAGATTAAGAAAGAAATATAGCGTCAATTTACAAATAAAAAATTAAGCTCTCGTTTGAATGAATTTTGTAAAATAAAGAAAGATGATAATTGTAGTAAATTGCAGAGAAAGGGCCTAAAATCATATTATAATTCCCCATTTCGTTAATTTAAATATTATGGTATAATTCTGTAAAATAAATATAAAATAGAGTTTAGATCAGTATTCATTCTATCGTCAACTTTTATAACTAACACAAATAAATACATTATTCCAAACGAACAATCTTTGTTGTCATTCTACGAGAAATAAATTTGGTGTAACACATTTTCTGCAAATATCATCAGCATCATTAAGGAATAATTGTAGACGAGAAAATAATTTTAACGGTAACTTAGGATAGCATTTTTAGGTTCAAAATGCTGAAAAAAGATAAGATCAATCAATGGCATTTCTGATGTATAATCTATACACAGTAGCATATCTTAATATCTGAGAAGTCTATTTAAAACTTCAAAAATATCTAATCAAACTTTAGCTTCTATTTAAAATTAAAAATTTTAAAGATGGGTATTCTTCACATTAAATTTTCTTACAATTTGTTTTCTTTTGAATAAGAAAAAATTAATAATTCAATACTGAATATTCGCATTTATAATTTTGTATAATTTTAAAGAATTGAAAAAATATGTATGATTGTCATATTAAGAATTTTTTTTTGTTAACAACTTTTTACTTAACAGGAAAAATTCCTTTTGTAACTATAAACTTTTTACTTCATCGTTGTTCCAGTGCTTTTCAATTCTTATAAATAAGTTATTGAAAAACACTAACTATAACCTCAAGAAAAATACAATATTTAAAAACATAATTAGATTTAACCTTCTATATTTTGTACTGTGAGATATAATATTAAGCTTTATTGTTTTTGAAGATTGGTAGATTTTCTCTGACCATTAATGCTAACTTCTTTACAATTAATTAACTGTAGGAAGAAAATGGCAAGAAATCAAACTTTTGTTACAAAAATACTAGATAAAAATGCATAACGTCACATCATTAGTTAATTCAATAAAAAATAAATTTTTACTAACCACTATTCCAATTTTTAAATTTAAGGTAATAATTATATGTTTATTATATGAATTTTTCAGAAAATGATTTAAATAAATTTTATGAGATCTTTTAAATCAAAAGGGTTTCTTTAGCCGGAAATTCTTATTCAAATAATGTCTAACACATGTCCAATCAAATAGTCAATGCTTTAAATATTACAACTAAATATAGCCAATAAATTCCTAATCAATACAGTACTTTTTTAATTATTTATTCCACCTAGAAATAACTTATAAACGCTTATATATTTTGTTCTTACAAACATTTTGTTTTACAAAGATAGTGAACACATTTTTTACACACACATGATTTAAGAGTTTCAAAATAAAAATTTAGCTCTAGATGTCAGATATGGAACTTCATGCAAATCTGAATATTTGTTACAAAATACTCTGTTTAAAATATCTACTCAAAAAGTGTTGATATCATAATTATGAGTCCTATCTAAAAGTCACAAATAATCCAATATTAGTAAAATGAACTAAATTTCGTTTTTGTTCAAGCAAACATTTCCTGTTGGCGAAAATAATGAATTTAAATATTATTGAAAACTTTACATTAAATTCAACAGAAAATGTTTCATAACTTAGTGATAAAATAATGTATTTATAAGTAAAATATTGATTATTACATCTATTAGAATGATTCAATTTATTTAAATAATTTATGGTTTATCCTCCTCCCTTAATAAAATCAATAAATCTAAGAAATATTTCAAACAAACGTAATGTTGAAAGATTATAGCATTTAATTGAATCTTAAAGAATGCTATTTTATAGTTATGATATAAATTAACATGACAAAAAATTAATAATTTTCGATTAATAAAGAGAGAAAAATGAGAGTTTATTCATAGCAAAGGCATGAGCTGAAAATAATAATTTCCTCTAAAAAAGAGTTTTCAATTTTCAAGCCCTCTAATATGTAAGTTTTCCTTCCATTCCGAATTTAATTTTAATATTTCATACACTAGATTAGAAAAGAAAGTGTTCTTTTAATGAAAAGGCTATTTTTAGAAACACGCTTAACACGCATTTCCTTAATGAAAAAAGTGAAGGATGTTTATATCCGTGGATAACCTTAAATATAGAATCACCATTAATGGAAGCTATTTTTTTATATAATTTTAAAATATATTTTCAATTATCCTTACAGTTTTTAGAAATCCAAATAATATTGTAAACTAGTTACAAAATTGCTTTTTTATTATCATGCATTAATTTCAAATTTCATAGTAATAATACAAGCAGATCTAATTATATTACTTCAGTTTCTTTTTCATTCACAAAATCAATTTTATTAACAAAATTTTGCATTGGATTCAAAGGTAGCCAAAATATTAATTTTACTTATAAATGTTCCATAATTGTTCCGATTAAATTTGTAAGATCAAACATATGTAATATAATGCGCTCAAAGTTTATTTTTAGTTGATAAAAAATTGACAATTTCTAACTACATTTATATATACATATGTAACTCTAATCATACTGAATTTTTGAATTTTTTCACATAACATTTTATATTAAGTTTCCTTTTACACATAATTTACCTTTTAATGTATTCCAGAAATACCTTTATTATAAGAAGGAAACATATGGAAAATATCGTAATAGCTATATAAAATATCTCGATTATTTATCTGCCAAATCCTGTATAAAGTGTCTTATATATATATAATATATATATATATATATATATATATATATAAAATGTTGGTGAATTTTTTTTTCCTATTTTTCTCATTAATTATATACATTTTAGAATATTTTTAAATAATGATTTTGTAAGTTTCTTAGTTGTAAATTTTCTTTCAATAATCCATGTACGTTGTGCTGACTTTTGACTTTTGATTAGTTTTCTAAGTTTAGTACTCTAGCAAAATTTAAAAATTGTTTTTTATAGAATTTAGTGCTGTCATTTGGTAAAGTCTAAAAACTGTTTCTTCTTCAAGTTGATGAATGTTATATTATAATGATCAAAAGAAATTTAAGACAAATATCAATTAAGTTTAAGTGATTAGTATGATTATTCTCTTGTCAGTAAAAGTTAGAATGCAGCAGTTTATTATTAAATGTGCAACTCGGAAAAGAAATTGCCCGAAACAAACCTAGATCCTTCCTTTATTCTCTTAGTAATAAAAACCGCTTCATATGTACGTTAATTTAAGTTGGACACCCTGCACAGCTTTGCAAAAAAGAGACAGGTATATGAGCATTTCTATCGTCAACAAATCATGTGGAAATTTGAAAATGTCAAGGGAATAGAGGCGTTTTGCACAGTTCAGCTAAATAATGTCAATTTTCAAAATGATAATTAAATATACATTCCTCCTAAATTTAAATAAGCCGATGCAATATTATTTTAAGCATAATGTGTTTATGTAGACGAATTCTCCAAAACTTTCCGCATCTAAATCAATAAACAGTTTCTGAATATCTTCCTTGGAAAATGAAGGCTTTCCCAAAACTCCCTGTCTTTGAAAACTATAAGTACAGGTTTGATTGACATGTATGGGTTCTAATAAGCTCCATGAACATCCGGAAGAAGGGAAGTTACTCCATGGTCGGTTTCTCAACCAACCATGTCTCATAAAGAGATGGTTCCTTTTGGTTACGAAATTATCCATCCATTCTGAAAAGATTAAATGGATGTTTGAAAGCATGTTATTATAATTCTAATCAATACTTCTAAAACAATGGCTAATTTTTTGTTTTGAAGTTTAAAGTGCCTTTCAGAAGAAGACTGCAGTCATTTGAACAAATGGATGCCTTGAAATGGGTCGCATCAAAGGACTGCATGAAGGCGAAAGTTCATTCCGTCGGAATTCAAGTTATATCGGTCGCACAAATGTTACAATTTCAAGCTGTTGAGTACACAAAGAAGTTATCATTCACAACAGTTGTCTCAGTGGGATCTTCATGAGGGAGATTGAAGAATTGTCTGGCAAGCTCAAAGCATATCAACTGCCCCATTACCTACTGTATGAAAAGTATTGTCAATAAAGAGCAGCATAGAGTCATGCAAATGGCTGCGGGTCATCTTTAGTGATGAGGTGATAAATAGCTTATGTCTTGGAGAGGTTGATAACTACAATCGTGTAGGGGGAAAATAAGTTGAACACAACGATGGGCTATTTGTTGCCACTCGCCACACATCCAGACATGAGACTGCAATGGTATGTGCTAAAGGATCTCCTGTTAAGACTCCGCCGTTACCACAAAAATTTCAAGACCTTTCTGAATGGGATTAATTGTATCAAGACACCGTTAAGAGCATCTTTACTTGCCCCGACGTTTAGTAGAATACATTGGAAGTAATAGCTCATCAACCTACTGTTAGGGAATTGAAAACAATTCTCTATTTTGATAAATAAGTTTTGTTACACACAAGCTCAGCTTTCAATATTTTCTTTTATGTTTTTGATGAGTATTAATTGACTTTGAAGTATCAATTTAGTCTGTCTGTTACTTCCAAATGCAAATTATTTTTGATGACGCATGTGTGTACCGATCTGTACCTGCCAGTTCGCCTTAAATGTAGTTCAAAAATGAAAAAAGAAAAGATGTTATTTTAATGATCTTGTTTGTTTATGTTATAATTTTTCTGAATAATATGCTAAAAACCGTTAAAACAACGAAAAGAAATAAATGAATAAATCAGATTTTTTTTCAAATTTTCATTTATAAATTGGAATTTGATTAGTTTCTCGTGTCTTATGGTGAAATATTCATACCTAGCATATTGAATTCAGCATTCAAATATAATATGTTTATATATCGATTAATTGGTTCTGATATATTACAAAGTTTAAAGCGTCTGATTTTTAAAAATTTTTTTTCTTAAACTACCAGAAATTACTTGCATTTCATTGACATTTTTACCATTGTTATTTCTTACCTACATCCAACAATTCTTTATACAATACCAGCATAAAGACAAATAATTTTGTGAGTACGACTTCATTTACAGGATATTTTTTCTGCGCTCCAGGCCATTCTGAAACTAATCAACTGTAATAAAGACTTCTTAAATAGTAAAAAAATATATTAGCTTTATTTTTCAGGTATTAGGAAAAAACCACTAGAGGGAATTTAATTCATTACTATATTAAGATTATGATTTTTGTAATCTGACGTTTAGTTTTATGAAAGCAGTGTCATCAAAATAGAAGCATTTATTATAAATAAGTAGAAAAGAAAAACAATAATGTATGCAACTGCTTGTGTAAAGCAACATATGGATACATAATTAGATAAGGTATTCTAAAAATGAATGTAAGTTATACTTGTCATAGTAATTTTAACGGAAATTATTTAAAATGAATATTAATAAAACATTAAGAAAACATAAAAGTAACACCAAAGTAATACATTTTTATGTTTTAACATTTAAAATTATTATTCACAAGTTTTTATGAATCCATTGATAACAAGATTATGAAAATTGAGAACGTTTGACTCTAATTAAAGATATTAAAAGAACAATTATTTTAAGCCGGAATGCATGCAAATCGTAATTCAAACTAATCATTATTGTTTTGGATATCATAAATTATATTATAATAAAAAGAGAAATTTTAAATTTACGTTAATACATTAAATATACAATTTTGTTATTAAATACTAAAAGTGCTTAAAATGCAAATCATCTTATGATTTGTGATAGCCGAAGTGCAAATAAAAAAATGGTGGCTATGATTTTATCAACGTCACACTAGAAGCAAGATGAGCTGGCATGCTTTTCACTGAGCTGGCATACCCCATCTCCTAACTTTCTCCCCATGCTAACGGGAGCACTTTGAGAGACGAAAGATTTAACGTGCATCAGCCCCGGCTACACAGCGAATCTTTAATGACATCAAGGCTCGAACTTACAACTCGACGTAAGCCATCGGCTAAAAGTTCGCTGCCTTAATTACAAGGCAACCGTGGCCACTGTTTATTCAAAAGAGTTTTATGTTGTATATATTATTCATTTTTGTATCATAAAAAATAATGGCAGTAATTAATTTAAAAATTAAATATAAGTGAAGAAAAATGAATGTATCATAATGAAATTTATGTGTATTTAATCTGAAAGAGAGAGAGAGAAGAAATGTGAAATGATATATTTAAGTTTAATACCTAAATATTAATACTACAAATTAAATATTCTTTAGAGTTCCAGTTTGTAAGTCGAAATTTCTCTGTTACTTCAGTAAAAATTATGGGATATCAATACATATTTGCTGCTTCCTTCCCCGAACTTAGAATAGATTTCGCATGCCTTGTAAGCTTTGGTTCGGAATTCGAGCAAAGGATGACGAAGTTCTCAGGACTAACGAGTCACTACTGCTCTTGAATCTCAAAGCGTGAAGATTAAGCTGCAGCGCTGTCTTTTATTTATATATCATTTTATTTGCTGTAAATAAACCTGCTTTAGTAATTGTGCCATGGTTATCTCACTGAGTTTACTTCCAATAAAAATAATAATAA
>BMAW01086557.1:1130566-1181329 GCA_019974015.1 Nephila pilipes
AATAATAATAAGTACTTTTTAAAAGACTAAGGAACAAAATTCTACTTATCCTTTCCTTTTGCCTAAAATTTGTGACAGCAAAAAGTATTTTAAAGTTCAGCTTACAGTTGCAATACATATCATATCGAACTTTAAAAGTATATAACGACAAAAAAAATGTAAAATGTGAGTTCTTTTTACTGTATATTTTCAAAATGAGTTTTTTTTTTTTTCGTAAAGCGAAATATAATAATACTTAGAAAATATCTTGCTAATGCACTCATAGAAATAAAGAAACCCTTTTAAACTTACATATAAAAATATGAAAAGAAATAGAGTAGAATTATTTACTTTTCCTTGAAGAATTTTGTTGTTAAAATGGCAATATTTTTTTTTTTTCACTTTCTTTTGACTAAAAAAAAAAATGAAATTTCCGAAAGCCTTTCCTAAAATAGAAATAAAGAATGAAGTACAGTTTTTTGTTCTATTACTAAATATATCCGTCATTTGTAACCGAAATTTCTTTCCAAATTTTAAGTCGTGCACTTGAAATAAAGTTTATTCTTTCGATTCCGAAACCACACTTGATTCACATTAATAATTAGGAAGAAAATTGGTGAATTTCTTAGACAATAAAAATCAGAGTAGGGAATACGATTAAAGAACTATCCTTCCGCAAAAAAAATTTCTTTAAACTCTTAAACGTAATAGCGCAAGTCAAGCAATAAAAAACAACAATTCAAACATAGAATCATTAAAAACTATATATCCTTATTTATTGTAATTATATATGTCTTCAGAAATCTTGCTCATTTCCCGTTTTATTTACCTCAATAATATAATGATATGATATTGATCGCATATTAACGTCATACTCAGAAGCAACATGAGGGCGATGAACCTCGATCAAGTAACGAGGATGACTCTTGAGCTAGAATCTCTCCTCTCCAAATTTCCGCACCAGGCCAATGGGAAAACTTGAACTTCGATAAGATTTTAAGTGCATCAGTCCTTCTACACAGCCGGTCATTAGTAGCATTCGGGTTGGAACCCACGATTCGAAGAAAATATAGCCGGCTGCAACAAAATAAGGAACCACTATTTAAGTAGTTTACATTTGTCACGCAGAATATACAATTGTAAATTTGTCAAAGAACCTGTTTCGTTCTATATATACAAAATGAGCCATATCTTTTGCTATTTCTTCATCGTGATCCATATTTATTCAAAGGATTTTTTGTAATTATTTTTTTCAGTGTAACAAATAGCCATGATAAACTAAATTTGCCAAATTTTTTCTTAACTTTTAAGCCAAATTTTCAGTTGGATCCATTGTATAGTACATGAAGCTGACAATAAAAATTTATTTTTGGTTCTTAACTTTTATTAAATTGGAAATATGTATTCAAAATTGTTATAATATCAACTTAGGTATTATATTGTAAAATATTTAATTTGACTGCAGTATATACTTTCAAAAAAGTTACTCAGGAGAACCCATTTTAAGCGTATTAATTTCAATACATTATAGTTTATATTATCCTGTTCGGTGTCTTCACTCATGCTGAAACAACTACAGTCATAAATCTTTGCATCATTCTATTGCAATTAATAATATAAGATACTATAATAAATAACTTTTGGTGAAATCGTTCAATATATTCATTGCAAATTCCTCCTATGTCATATGGAAACCGGTCCTGGTGAGAGTGTAAAAAATAAAGTTTTAATCATATGAGATAACCTAGTTCTTAAAAAGGCTTTACCACATGTATAAGTAAACACTTCGTAGTTTGACGTTCTATTATTCCTTAAAAGTTTTTCGTGACATCCTTAAATGAAAGTTATGTGCCACTTTTTATCTTCCAAATAGCAGTTTCAAATTGTTTTATTTTTCAAAAGGTTCTGAATTTCTAAACCTTTTAATACACCTCCATTCCCTATATCAGCTAAAACCAATGGAGTCAAATCTCGCACAAACGTAAACACCTTGTTGTCCGATCAAAAACTTTAATGTAAATTTTTATCAATCCCTGACTGATGTGCAGTGGTGGGTGTAAAATGTTTACTGATGCTACTATAGGTCTGTTAAATAATGTTTTTGTAGCAAAGCTTAGCAGACTTCCGAAAAGGTCAATTTGGGTCACAGTAATGGGTTTTTTAAACCCATCTCAGTAGTGAATAGATCTAAGGATGATCACATTATATTATTTTGTCTGTTATATCACTCATTTCCAAGATCATTTGTCAATGGAAACAAAGCATTTTCAAAGGCAATGAAATAACATGACGAGATATATTTAAGGATAAAAAAAAAACTCAGAAACCACATTCTCTTTTTATGATTTTTTTCCGAATTCAAAAAAATATCGTTACTTAAATTTGTTAGAAAGCATTTTTATTTATCAGTAAACAAATTTCATCAGTTTATACATGAATAGTTCTCGTATGCATCATTTTAAGGTTTGAGATTCATTTTTTGAATGACAATACTATTCCACATCTGGTTGACTAATTTCTGAAAAGTAAGGATATTTGCGGGATTGATTGCGCCGATTTAAGAATCACCAGACCTTAACCCCATAGAGCATGTAATCTAGGTACGGCTTTTGCAAACTGCCTTCCTCTTCCTCCGCAGCTATTTAACACTTGAAAAAAGCGCTGCTGTAACAGTAGAATCGATTGACAAATCGACTCTTTAACGGCATTATTAACTGAATTGAAGCTGCAAAAGCTCTCAAACTGTAAAAAAGGACCATAATTCTTATTAAACCATTTTGTTCCCATCTTGTATCCCGCTAGACTTTGTTGCATTGATGAGTCATATATATATGATTATACTTGTACCGTAATTTTTGAGTGATATTTTTTTCTTGTGTATATTATATCAATCTACCTACATACTTAATTTCATTAAAATCTGTTCAGTACTTCTAAATATAATCAACCAAAAGTAAAAATTCTATTAAATTTAAATACCAGTGTAGTTTGTAACTAGGAAGTCGGAATTGTGTTTCGAGTCTCAACAATACATTGGTTTTTAAAGTTATTTTCTGACGAGAAGAGTAGATTCTTTCATACTATACTTCAATAATGTGCCAGATATTTATACTTCAATAAAATTAATATCTTATAATTCAAGTAAGATTTCCACAAAGGACGAAGTTAAACAACCAAATACCTCGAAAAACTACTTTTTTTTCATCCCGTGCATTACATTAAAAAAAGGATGGAAATATTAATTCAGATGTAATTTGTAACTACAAAATATACTTTAATTGTAACTACCAGATGTACTTTAATTGTAACTCCAGACACACTTTAAAAGAAAAATTCAGAAAATTTTATTTATGGTGATCTACTTTGTGTAATTTTCAAGTAAAATGCATTACAAATTCAAAAGAAGAACAATTTTATTCAGTATTCTTTTGTAAAGACGATTTTATTGAGATTCTATAATACGTTGTAAAATAATTCTTTCAATTTGTTGAGAAAGAGTAACTTTATATTATTGTAAGCATTTGAAGGGAAATGAAAGACAATGAGACATTTAATGTATCACAAACCATTTTAACAAATAATTTTCTTCCCGTGTATTGAGGTTTGAAAATTTAATTTTGACAGTTTTTAATAATTTATATAATACTTTCAAAAGTCTTTCTAGTGTAACTGCTTTTGAGGAAAAAATAAAACTGTCTTGCTCAAAGAAATTATTTTCGAATGAAATTAGGACAAATATAATATTATTTTTTCCAAATGTAATAAAAATAAATACATATATGTGAAAGAATTTTTAAAGAAATGAGCAACCTTTCTAATACAAATATATTGCATTAGAAAAGCATATCGAAATTACATGCATTATATTTTAATGTATTAAGTAGAAACTTATCTTCAACTATTTTGAAGACTTTCTGTTAGTAAAATGAATGAAAATTGAACAAGATAATTAAATTATCTTATTTCAATTCTTTCTTTGTTTATAAAAATAATTTTTTTTATTAAACTTCTTTTCTTGCTTCCTTTAATTTTATTATTGTCCAACAAGAAATATATTAAATTTTAAATTGTGCACAGAAAAGCTGGAAAATTATGGATTATATTGGATAGTGTGTAAACGTTGGGAAACGTTTGCTTTAAAATACACCATCTGAATAATTGTAATCTTACTTTTCTTTCGGAACTTACCGTAAACCCGAAAACTTCCAATCAATACTGTTGCACCATATTTTACCTTTCACCTCCATCTAACTGTTTCAGATTTTAAAGGAGGCCCTAAAATTTGTTATATGTCTTAGAGGCTCCGCAACCGTAGAACAGACAAAACATAAAATATCTCATTCTAGGATAATTAACACAAAGAAGAATGATCTTCCTACAAAGAGAAAAATTCGCCTCCATTTGCTTAAGTTAATATCACTGGAAACTCTGTAAATAACGGTGTTTCTGTGCTCAAAAAGAATTGTGTCGAAAGAGAATATTCAACACACTGAAGAGACGGAGTTTAAATTTCAGTGAATCAAGTCACTTCTTTCAAAGAGTCAAACATACTCCTTTTTCCTCCCCGAAAAGTGTTGTTTAACATTAATTAATTGTATAGAGACAGTTTTTAGTTAAATATACGGGTGTTATAATAATTTACAAGGCAGTTAAAAATATCTCAAACTTTACTAAGTTAGATGTCTAATTAATAATATAATTAGCATAACATAATTTTGCTCTCTTTTCGTACTTATCAACACAGAGTAATAAATAACAAGAGAGAGAGTTCATTTTCATTGGCTACCACTTTAACTTTAGTTTTACACTAACTTTCTATCGACACTGATGTAGGATAGAAAATGAATCATGGGGTAAATTAAGGCAGCATATTGTTAACAAATGTAACTTTTCTTACATTATATAAAGTTTGTAGTCAATTTTTTTCTCTACTTTTCAGAATCAGCTTATTATTTTTGTTAATTTAAATTTCCTTTTTTTTTTAAATACATTCATTTGCGTTGATGCTTTCTTAAACTTTAAAAAGTATGCTAATAAAAAAAATCATGCTTTTCAGTAAAAATGTTATTGCAGAGTTCATTAATTTGTATGCAACTATTATATCTGTTGATAAACTCAAATAATTTATAAATCCTTTATTTTCTTCTACTATCATAATTTTTCATGATTTATGTTTGCTAACATTTTTAGCTAAAATGATCTATTGAGAGCATAAAAATTTGGTATACATATATTTTTTTAAAGACACAAAATAAATTATTTA
Organism: Nephila pilipes; assembly: GCA_019974015.1. Classification (NCBI taxonomy): domain Eukaryota; kingdom Metazoa; phylum Arthropoda; class Arachnida; order Araneae; family Nephilidae; genus Nephila; species Nephila pilipes. The sequence goes on from BMAW01086557.1 coordinate 1,135,809, forward strand.
TGATATCGAGAGATCGGTGAATTTTTTTTAATTCGCCAAATTGCTTCTGATAAGTACTATTAGCAAACTATTTAAATTATTCATTTTCATATATTTAGAAATTAACTGTAGTTAACATTATTGAAGCTCAAATAGTTTTATAAAAGTAATTAAAGTTTCCTTTGTTATATCTAGAGTATTTAAATACTCTTGGAAACATGATCTTTATAAAATAGATGAAATTTGATGAACATAAAACCACATTTATGCATAGAACACATAAATCTTAATAAAATTTAAGGAGCTGAATAGCAAAACTGATTCATTACTATTCCGTTAAATTATAAATTTTACATGACGAAATAAATTATGTCTAGTGAACTTTAATTTAAAGGAGTTAATTATTCTTTTATATGTTTACCATAAATTATACTTTAGTAATATTAACAAGCGCAATGAATTCCTTTCATAGCTTTCAACTAAAAATTAAAAATTTCATTTATTAAATGAAAGTTTTTAAACCTCAATTTAAGTAATTTTTAACCGTTTTAATGTTTCAATAATTTTAACAGAATTTTATTAAAGAGCTAAGCAGACCCAAATGGATAAAATTGCAGTATTGAAAAAAAAATTTAATATCGAAAAGAAATGCGTAAGTAATTAAACTTTGTTTTGTTAAATTAATATATGTTTAATATGTATTCTTGAATGTAATGTAATATTATACTTTCAGTATTTAAATTACTTTCACAAATTATAGCTTTATACGTTTTAAATTACATAATTATAGGTATTTTAAATTTAACTATAAAGTGTTTTTTTTTATTTTTTTTTCATGTTTTTGTAATATTTGTAGCTTAATAGTTTTAATATTTATACACTTAATTTTGGTTTTCATTAGATATAATTTATACATTTATTAAAATTTATATATATATATATATATATATATATATATATATATTATTTCTAATGGCAGATTAAAAAAAGAAAGAAAAAACAATTACAATTACTAGGGAATAAAACACAAAAGAAAAAAAAAACAATTACAATTACAAGGGAATAAACACAAAAGAAAAAAAAAGAAAGAAAAAATAATTACAATTACAAGGGAATAAAACACAAAATAAAAAAAAGAAAGAAAAAACGATTACAATTACAAGGGAATAAAACACAAAATAAAAAGAGAAAGGAAAAACAATTAAAATTACAAGGGAATAAAACACAAAATAGGAAAAAGAAATGCTGCAACAAAGTTCATTAATCTAACATGCCTCTATCCTCCCAGTAATATTTAGAAAGATGAGACTTTAGAAGCTCAGAACTGTGGAACAGATGAGTGGAGTCCATATCCTCACCGGAGCTTCCAGGGTGTAAGCCGGGAAAGGAGCAATTTTGAATCTAAAAAGATGTCTCCGTAAGCGTCATGTCTGGTGGCTTTTAGATTTCTGGTCAAGTCCCGACTGACCTCGTTCCAAAGCGAAAAATATCCAGTTACAAGAATGATCTTTTCCCTGAGAATAATGGCCTTTTCTTGAATCACAGTTCTAAGTGGCCACTCACCAGTCAACAAAAGCTTGGTATCTATCGAGGTGGTCTTCAGAGTCCCAATAACTATACGTAGGGCCTAATTTTGGACCCTTTCCAGGGGTTCGAGTACATTTTCCTTGCCACAACAGATGGTTCACAGCAATAAGTCAAATGGGGCGAATAAAGGCATGGTAAGTTTGAAGTAGAGTTGTTTTAGTACAACCCCACCTTTCTCCGGCAAGGCGTTTTAAGGCAGCATCTCCATGGCACGATTAGTAATGTCTTCCATATGGAGCTTCTATGTTAGTTTGCAATCCAACAGCACTCCCACTTATTTAAAATTATCAAAAGTGGGGATTTGAGTGCCCTTATACTGAAGATGAAGATCCAAAGATTAATTGATAAGTCAAAATGACAGACAGTATGATTTATTGAAGTTTACCTCCATATTATTAATATCACACAAATCGTCCAGAGTATTCAAATCAGCAAACATTTTAAGATCTATATATTTTCTAGCTTTTATTTTTATAGAAACTGTCCTAAAAACAAGATCATCGACGTATAAGAGGCATTTGACGCCTTGAATATCCCTTATTTTCTGAATCAAATCATAAATATGTCAAAAAGTGAACAACTACTAATGGCTCCCTGTGGGAGACTCGTTTTTAGTATCTTGGATTTTAAAATTGCATTGCCGTACCTTACTCTACAAGATCTTTGGCGTACCTTCACGTTCATTCAGTATTAAGAAATTTTGAATCCAGTTAAAAAGATATATATATATATATATATATATATATATATATATATATATACATATGAGATGTGAAAATTAAAAAGACGATACCAACACTTTTACAGCCAGTGACTGATAGACATTCAGAGTGATAAATGTACAACGAATTGTCATAAAATTTAATATGCAACTTGGAACACCTGCGACAAGAACTTATAATTTATTAAAAGAAATGTATGGCACTTAATGTTTATCGTTTGCACGTGTTTTTGAGTGGTTTAGTTTTTGAGTGGTTTAACCGCTTTCGAGAAGACGCTGAAGATGATTTACGCGTAGTTCGCCTTCCTCATCAAGTCTGGATGAAGATATCGAAACAATCGATAATCTGGCTCTATCTGACCGTCGGTGAAGTCTTCGTGTGATTTCTTAGACTGCAGGAATTGACAAAGGATCCGTACGACAAATTTCATAACAATTTTAACACGTAAGAAGTATGTGCCAAAATAGTTCCTAAAATTCTCACGTTTGAAAAACAAGAAGCTTCCAACTATGTTTGTTCTGACACTTTGAATGCCATTGAAAATGACCCAAACTTATTGGAAAGGATAATAAGGTGGGGTGAACATATGATTTGGAAACGAAGTATCAATCTATGCATTGGAAGAGCCCATCTTAACCGAGAGCAAAAAAAAACAAAACAAAAAGACTTATCTCGAATGAACAAATTAAAATTCAAAGCAATGCTGATTGTCTTTTTTTTTTCGATATTCATGGGTTTGGGCACCTTCACTGGTTTTCTGAAGGTCATACTTATTAATCACCATTATTACCTCTACGTTCATGCTGAACTCCATGAAAAATAAATTAGAAACAACCAGAATAGTGGGAAAACAAATCACTCCGCACTGACTGTTAAAACGTTTCTAGCCAAGAACAGCATCCCATTGTTTGACCATCTGCCTTATTCTACGGATCTTGCGCCATGCGACTGCTATCTGTTTCCTAAGGGGAAATATACTTTAAGAAAAACAAGATTTGAGTCAGTTGAACTCGTGAAAGGGAAAGCGTTACGCGTCCTGAAGAAGCTGACAGAAGAAGACTTCCAGTACTGTTTCGAACAGTAGAAGATTCAAGAGAAGCTTCCTAGCAATAGAGGAGGGGTGTATACTGAAAGTGAGAATAAGTAAATATGTACAAAATCAACATAAAATGCTTTACTGTGTTAAGCTTGTTATTTAATAGCCTCACGTTGTATAACAGTTTTTTTTAAATGATCGAATACAAATGTCCTGTAATTATGCACTGAAAACTTTTCTGGATAACCTTTTAGCTGAATATTCATAGAAAAAAAAATGCAAAAGAAAGTAATTTCCATAACCTGAGTTTTACTCCCTTCTTGAACGTAATGTTTACTACGATTTTTAATTAGGATATGCCCTAAAGGCAACTGATTCTTTTTTATAAAGGTAGAGAACATAGGAGATAGGAGGTAGAAGGCATATTAATCAGGCAGGAGAGTCAACCAGTATTTTTCGAAAAAATAATATATTATTAATTATTGTTTAAATTCCATCCAATCCTAATTAAATTTTCATTTAAAAATAGGAAAATATTCTTTGTTCCCATAAAAATTTACGCATCTCTATCATTATTTCTTTATTATTTTTCTCGGATAATTACACTTAAGAAAGCATATACTTGATTGTATTTCGTGAAAACATGTTGGAAGGATTATTAAATTTGACCTAATAGAAAACGAATGCAAACTTTCAAAAAACGGACATTGTATATGTAATGATAAGCTATTATATGGTATTTATTCCGACAAAAGAAATTATATGAATTTCTTGAATCAAATGCTTAGGGAAACCATCTATTTATATGCAGAAAAATTGTAAAAATGCACCACAAAATGTTAGTTTTTATCCCTCGAAATTCTAAAGATTCGATAAAGATTTAAAATTTTAAAAAGAAGCATATAGAAATATTAATTTTTTTTATAAAATGAATGTTTGCACTTTTTGTAAGTATATCAAAGCTCATAATTTTTGTTTCTCTTTTTCGTAAATTAAAAGTTAACAACAGTAAATTACAAAACGATAATATTGTTGCTCAAAAATTAAGATTAGCTTTAAGAGTTTAAAAAATATTCAAAAAGAAGTATGAACTCTACTTATAAACTGAATATGTATAATTTTTGTGAACGCATCATACAGAGAAGGCGCTTTTAAGAAATAGATGTAGGATATAAATATAGAATTTTATAAATATAATCGATTCTGGGTCTACGGTGCTTGCATTTATATATGCTAACTACTACACCACTGCGTCCACAAACAAATATTAAAATTTTTTAAGCAATTCGAAAACTTTCTAGTGATTTCAAATTTTGATTAAAATAACATTTTGGAGCAGTTTCCTCTACATATTCTGGGGTTCTTAAAATTCACAATTGCTTGTGTATCTATATTTATTTTAACATTTCAGTTCATTAAATTCTATTACAAATTCATAAAAATGTTTAAAAAACAGGGAATTTTATTGACATGAAGAATGCTCTCCCATTCCCCTCTTTATTCTGTTCGCATACGAATAATTCGGAGCCTCCCTTTTTTTAAGAAACTCCATTTAGAAAAACCTTTACACTCTTTTTAACTGCAGTTTCTGTATAAACAATCAATGTTAATCTAATATTTGCTAATAATTATTAAGATTCTAGAATTTGATACATTTGTAAAGAATTTTAAAGAAACTTCAGAAAAATTTTAAAACTGCTACACATCAAAATCTGTTGCATAAATTTAGGATCCCAATAATCCTTACATATGTTCTAAAACATGATCTAAAGTATTTTGGTGACTTAAATAAATAAAAAATTCAAAGGTTGTTGAAGAGCCATTACAAGATATTTGCTTGCCATATTTTACAAAACTGTTATACAAATACTAAACGTTAACTTAAGGAAATGTAATCTTATTAAGAACATTTTTATATCACACTCTAGAAACTATTATAAAAAATAGTAGTACCAAGTTTCAAAGAAACGTAAAGGTAATATTTCACGTTTTCATTTTTAGAATTTTTAAAATATGCAAAAAATAGGATTTTGAAGGAAAATGAAATTTTAGTATAATTCATGATATATTTCCTATAATATATATATATATATATATATATATATATATAATATTATTTACTTAAAATGTGTAATTTCTTAGCTTACACCTTTTCTGTTTGCTCATTTTTTTTACCCTTTTTTCCTCTTTTTTTTTAAACTTATACCAATTGCCAAAGAATATCGTTTTCTCTGTGCTACTCGAATTTTGTTGAGTTCCACAAAACATTTTAACGAAAATTCAAGACACACTAAAAATGTTTCAATGTATCGAAAAATATTTGAAATTCCTCATTAATTTGAACTATTGCCACATACCATCCTAATTGCATTCTTGACAAAGCAGCGAAAAGGTCTTAGAATAAACTTCAGCAGAGTTCCACTAAAGCATTCATTTGCATTTTGCGTTTTCCTTCAAAAGAATTTTTTTTTCAAATAAATTTTTATCACGTAACTTCATGTATATTAGTTTGATCATGTTAGTCACATTCTATGGTAGTCCTTTAGACTTATCCTTGTAATTTTTATCATTTGATATGGTACTACTATTATCTGTGTATGCGAAAAAACGTCAATTTTCAAAACTACATAACTTACTAATGAAACAAAGCAGATACTTACCACTTTTACTATATAATATTCATATTTATTTACTTTAATTATCTTATTATTTTACAATTTTTTAAAAACTCTTAAAGAGTTCGAATGAAATACAAATTGAGCTCATTTTCAAAATTACGAAAGTCAATATTTTGTATTGCATAGGATTCTGAAGTGCAACGTTGATCAAAATTTGCAAAATTAATTTTATTTAGAAGAAAAATATTCAGTTTTTAAATTATACATATGTTTTAAAAATTTTAGACTATACAAAATTTTGAATGTAGTTATTTAGAAAATAATGATATATTAAGAGAAAACTAATTAAAATTCCTATATATTTATATTTTTTTCTGTTAATGATTTGTCTAGAAATTGATGTATAAGTCATAACAAAAAATTTGCTTCTAATTTTTGTACAATTTCAAAGAAATATGATTAATAGTTTCTGAAAAATCCTGCACACAAGTTAAAATTCTTATGTTGAGAGAAATGAAAGTTAAAAAATAACAAATCATCTAGTTAAACAAGGATTTGTTTTTTTTCCTCGATAACTCTGGAAGGTTTGGTAGGTTTAAGCTTTTGGTTCCAAAATGTTCACAAAAGATAGAGTTCTAACATGTATGCTTTGAAAACATCAAAAATTTTGAATTTTAAGGGTTCTGGGACCACTTAAATAGTAAGTTGAAAATTAATTCTATCCAAATACTTGTATAAGAATAAAGTATTTATAAAAAATAAAGCTGTAATTTTCTATATCAACAAAATATACAGACAGAAATTAATTTTATGTGTCAATCTTTAAAGTGTAAAAAAAAATTTCAAGACTGTTTAAATCTATTTTGGATATTAATCAGTTGCACAATTATTTCAAAAATAATACAACAAGCACTTAGATCGGCAAAATAAGTATAATGATCTTTATTTCCGCATATAAGTCGCTACCAATGCCTGAAAATTTCAAGCTTAAATATTTTCCCTATTCCTTACCCCTTCAAAAACGACAATCATTCGATGGAACATTCTTTATTTGCATTTCCCATACAAAGGAAGTTCAAAGTATTGAAATTCCTTCTAGTACTGAATTTGACTTTTTTTTTTTTTTTTAGTGGACCTTTGTATGTCTCACAGCGTCACTTTACACACAACTTCCATTACTCCCTAGAGAAGTTTCTAGAAACAGATATTGGATAGAAAGAACGAGGAGAAGCTCACAAAGAACTTGTTTTTTGGCCTTCATTCTGATATATTCATTTTTGTTTTCTCTTGTATCTGCTATTGGAATCGTTTTTAGTGAAATAAATGACCTAACACTGTTTTTATTAGGGAGAAATGTTTCTTTTGACGTGGGAAATAATTGGTAATGTTATGTATTCTCTGGTAAGTTAAGATATGCTGTTAGTAATATTAAAAAGAGATAATAATAAGCAATGTGCATTTCCAATATTGCTTTATTGCATCGTAGTCCCTTAACATGTAATCTTTTTTCGGGTTGAAGTTGTTTTCTTTGTTTTATTAGCCCTTCTGAAAAATTCTAAATAACTTCTGCTTTTAAATAGAATTTTTAATGTGATTTATAAGAACTATAAGGTTACTTTAACAGAATTTTTAAAGTAAAACTACATTTTAAATAACTTTATCGTGCAATTGTTACACGAGAAGAAATGAAATGAAATAAAATTACCCAAAGGAAATCTATGCCATGCTGATCACAATTTAAAACAATGCATATTGAAATTATTCACTCTTGTTCATTTCGCGAAGTTGTGGAACAAGAAAACTGGGCCGAAATGTTAAAAAAAAAATTAGTATTGAAATATAATTACGTGTCTTATTCATGTTGGTTGTTGAAAAAAAATTATTATCAATTAGTCCGTTTGATAGAATAAGATTTACCGATACTGATGAAACAGTTCTTCAACTGTACACACTCCAGAAGGAAATTATATTTTGAAGTTATAACGCTTGAATTTTCATTTTATATATAATCGCGTTAGACTTTTGACGTGTTAGAATGTGTATCATATATTTTATAACAAATTCGTTACAACAATAAACGTATTTTATTCTCACTTGCGCAAAGTGCTTATTAATGAGCATAACATTCAGAATGATCACAAGAGATTTACAAATTTAGCTTCTTTATTTGGTTTTACCTCTTAAAGTTCAGTTCACTTTACAAAACACAAAAATTATCCTAATGTTTTTTCCCTTTCAACTTTTTCATTATGTGCACAAATAATCATGATAATTTAAACGATTCGAAAATTGCTTTTATTTGAATTTTTTGTGAAATATTCAAATAAAAAATAATAGCTTGTACCATTATTTTTCACTATCAACAAAAGCATTATCTTCACATACTTAGTGCATAAAGAGTAAAGTATTAGATATTCTAGAAATTAGTTATACGGTCACAAATTCTTCTTTAACTTGCTGGTATTATCTATTTTAATAATTTGAAAAAAAGTCTTATATTTTTGAACATAAAAATCAGCCATCTTTTGTCTGTTAGAATTTAATATTTATAATATTTAGGGCTATTGTTGTATTGGGGATATACAAGACTTCAAAACAATATCTACTACATGAAAGGAAATAAGTTAGTATAATGAAAAGGAATTTAAGAAATTTGAGAATAACAAATTATTCCTCACAAAAACTTCCCTATTGAAATGATTCACAAGCATTTAAGCTATTTTTATTACATTTTGAGTAAACACATAATAACAAATGTCTAGTTTAGCCTTCATTAAAATAACAATGAAACATGAATAACTTAAATATAGTCTTCAAATATAATGACAATGAAAATGCTCATAAAATACAAATTATGTTGACATTAAAAGAAATTTATAATGAAAAATTAATTTATTTTTGAAAACTTACGGAGAAATAAATTAGAATCTGTCATTTTCTCTAAAAATTAAAATTCTATAATGAGGTTTAAGAAAATATTTAGGATAACATAATCGAAAAAAGAATTACAAAAATCTTACAGTTTCAATACGATTAAAAGTTACAAGTATTTGCATCGAACAAAACAAGTGCTACTTCGTTCGGTATGTTGGTACCACATAAGATCAAATGTAGATTATAAAATATTTTATGAGTTTTAACATTTTTCTTGATTTTATGAACACAGATTTAAAATCAATTATCAGTGAATTATAAATATCGAACATTCCTTTCTGAAATTAATTATAACTAAATACCCTGAGCAGAAAATGTAATTTAATACAACTAACTTATTATCAAAAAAGCTCAATGACTATGAATAGTCTTTCTAATTTATAATAAAAATCGTTTTTATATTCTCATGTCTTATTTCTAAAATACTATGTTTCAGAAAGATTTACTAAGAAAAGGCTTAAGATAAATTAAACAAATATGTAGTATTCAATAAAATAATATTGTTAGACAAATAAAATTTTTATAATTGAATACTTGAGTGGTTCATAAATTTCTTATATCTATATGTGGGAGAAATAATTTCATTCCTTGCTGATAATTCTTGAAAAGGTAGTTACTGATAATTCTTTTTTATTGGACTATCTGAAGAAACTGAGAAAATTCAGAAACAGATCCTTAAAGAATCATTTTAATCCATTTCACAAGAATTTGATGATTATGTTACATGAATACTATATCATATAAACTTCTTTGTTGATTAATTAAGACTTAAAATGTATTATATTTCAATCATCTTATCTACCTGAAAGCTACGGCGTGCAAAATATTTTGAGTTTCAATCCTAGTAATTTTATTTTGTATGTGTGTGTGGTAGTATGTAAAATTGTTTAAAACATTCGAAAAGTCCATTTAAATTAGATTCATTTGGATAGACTTTCAAAAAGTTTAAATGAATGTTTTTGAACTTTTGAGGCATGACGGCTGAGCAGGTAAGTGAAACATTGATGCATGTTATCCTTGAAAATAATTACTTCTCTTAAATACTCATAACACTTTCAAACTATATTGCAAATATTGATCTGAAATAAATATAAGAACATAAATATCAGTAATAGTATAAATTTAATTATAAAAGAGTCTATACAACTCAGTATAATGTAAATACTTTTATTTGTACACACTTTTGTCTTCAGAAGCTAATGCCAAGGAAAAAAATAAACATATTACTTCCACGAATATATTGCACTTTATTCATTTCATTTAATTAAATTCTATAATACCATGGATACAACTGTTATACTTTTAAACAAAAAAAAAGATTTTGAATATTTAATACAACCATAACTACTTATAACATATGTTGCGAAGAAATAAGAAAATCTAACTTCATTTTAATTTACTAATTACATATTTTAAGAAATCGGCCATTCCATAACACGCTAAGTAGGAAATGAAAAGTGATATTTAAAAGTTAATGCAAATTTCACCATCTTGTGTCTTGCAAATACGTAAGAATTAATTAGCTCTTATTTTCTTAAAAGAAGATATATTACAACAAACTAGCTTCTCTTTTACTGTTTACAAATATCCATTCTTAAAAAGCACGTATTATGGCATACACACATTGTACAAACTACATTCAATACTCGAGAATGTAATTGGAAACGTCACATCTTAGTAATTATGCTCATTAGCACAACCTGCCAACAAAATCGTTTCCAAAAAATAATTACTTCCCCTCCAACATTCACGATATATAAAGAAGATAATTAGAGTAGTAACTAGATCAGAAAAGTTTAGAAAACGAGTTAAAGTAAGATCGAATGTCGAAGAGTATATGTGCATGTCACCGCAATAATCTCTCAAATTCTGTAATGAGCAGAAAAGTGTCGCCTTAAAACTTTTTTTCAAGTTTTTAAATGTTGATTTATTTTTGTAAAAATGATTTAAAATCTAACGTGAATAATAGTGCTTCTCACATATATTTAAAAACGCCACCTAAAACTGTTTGCTGCGTTAAATGATGTTAAATAAAAGCAACACATGTATTGATTAACATTTTGAGTTCATTCATTTAATATTCAAAAATCTGGAAAATTCAGAACTGCGAAAAAGTTTAATGTCTTTAAAGAAATTACGATAAATTTTATTTAAAAGTTATAAATATCTGTTTATACCCTGAATTTTATTCAAATCGTCTAGATTAATGCTTGTTAACGTGTATAGGGAAAAATATATATATCTCTGATTTATTTAGTAATATATTTTCAATAGATATAACGACCAGTAAATAATATAGTCACATTTAAGTGTCGTAGAAGAAAAAAACATTTTCTGAAATTAAAAATAGATTTAGAATCATTAATTTCTTATAAAGATATTACATATAGTCTTGAAGTTTTTCACTCAAAAAATTGCTAACTCTAATAACAAAATTACAAGATTTCTAAAGTTTAACAGAAAAATAAAGATATTATTTATATAAATTATACGACAAAATACATAAATTATATGAGAGAAGTAATATAGGGAATGAATCAATTGAAAAAAAAATTAATAAATGGAATTTATTCCCAACTTTAAAAGTGTATATATAAATATGTTACATGTTACAAATGCACTGTTATACATCAAAACTCCACAATAGGAAGGAAAGGAAGTACCAAAATCTTATTTATTATTCCCATATAGCCTAATTTTTAGAACAATATGATTAAATTATATTTAAAATATTAACACCATTAATTTCATTAATAATTTTAGTTGCTATTTACGAGGTTATATAACTGAAGTTTATTATTATTATTATTTTATAATTACATTTGAATTGGTTTAAAGGCATAATGCCCTGTTAAAAATTACCTGTTGCTTAAAATTATAATTTCAAACATTTACTATATGTCGGGATAGTCTCAAAATCTCAAGCATTTCATTTTGAGACTTATTTCTTCAAATAACTAATGAAACGATTTCAAAAATCAACTGAATATACTTTCCACTTGCTGATCTTTATTTTAATACCAAATAATATGCATTACTAGTAAATATTTACAACTTAAAGAACAAAACTCCCTTTTATGTGAAATAATTAATTTTGTCAAATTATTTCTGAGCCGATCAATTTCGAAGTGTTGAAATAAATAATTCATATATAAAATTAAGTCTCCTTATAACAAACTAAAAAAAAGTACATTTAAAAATGATAAATTATGCAAAACTTCTAATAAAAATAGTTTTATGATTGAGCTGCAAGTCATATTTGCATTATCCAAATACTTTAAGTCAGAGTTCATGCATATGAGCCATTTATTTATTTTATGATGTATAATTCATAAATCTAAATAGTACAATATTGTTACCATGTCTTCAAAGTTATGTATATCACGCTTTATTGACATTATTACGCTTTATCGAAATATATTCACCATTTCCTTTATGTTTTTAACCAATCAACTTTTATGCCTTAAAAGAGGACTTTTTCTTATAAACATATTAGAATATGAAAAGACAAATTGCCTTAACAAATAGTAGGAAACAAATCTTTTTTTTTTCTCTTTGCTGGTGGCTATAAATATGTCATTCTTCAATAATTACATTTTAAATTTCTTTACATCTTATCTTGATAATACTTTTAGATGGTATTTGAAAAATAAGAAATTTTATTTTGTTCCATAAAAATATACCTAATGAAACATAGAATCCGCAAATGTAGAATGCATTTTTATAGTACTTATAGTTACATATCATAAATAACCCACCTAAAACTTTATGTAGATACTTTCATTTTTGTTGATATTTTTAACTTTACGTATATCAACATTTTATTTATTTAACGATTTCTATATTTAAATATGCACATTACATTTTATTTGTTTCTTCTGTTTAAAATATAGAATTATTTAATCAAATATCACACAAATTTCAAATGTTTGGTAAGAGTATTTATATCATAATTAATGCTACATGCATCAAACACAAAGGAATTTTTCACTTCTAAATATTACTTATTTGTTAGTTTATTATTTTATGGATGTGGAACTTCATTTGAGAAATATTAATTTGGTATTAAACTGATAAACATAGAAATAACTACAATATATGAAATCCTTACGATGGCAAATATCAAAATCATTTATACAAATGTCTAAATTTTTCATTATATTACTTTTATTTTCATTGAATTGTAAGAATATATAAAATAAGTGCACCTATTTCAATATTAAATATTCATCTTAGGATAACTATTATAGTTTATAATCATTCAAAATAAATTGTGTAGATAGTTATTGATTTTTCATATGACTATTTTTATAATATTGTGTATAATTTAACGAAATGATGCGTGAAGCTTGTCTCATTAATTTTATTTTGCATTCAAAAGTTTATACATAGGAATAAATATAATTTTCTTAAATATGTACAACACTCAACAGAAACAGAACATATGTAATACTTTCTTATTAATATCGAAAAAAACAACACAACCAGTTCAGAAATATTGCTGATTCATTACAAGTGCGGCACAGGTCAAATAAGATAACTATCAATTAAAATCACAAATGTCTGTAATAAAATGGCTTTTAAAAATTATTGCTAGCAATTTACAAAAAATATATCTACATAAAATTTTCAATATTAATTTATTGCATATTTATTTCAAACAAATGATTCCTGTAAAAGTGAATAATTAATTTTAGAACATTTCGATGGTTACTTTTAAATTACGAATGCATACAGATATTATCTTAAACATGATTTTGGATTGAGAAAATGTTGCTTTTTAAATAAAAGTTCTACTATTTAAACTTAAAATAAACATACAGAATTGTCGATTAAATAGCATTGCGTACTAATGGGCAATAAATTACAATAATACACATATGTGTAGTAATTTTTACATGAGATTAAGTATTATGAGTTAGTTCCTTTTCTAATAAATAAAACTGTATGCATCATATATAATATTTCAATTACAGAATAAACGAAGTGTGTTACAAGAAATACTCGACAATAATATTGCATGTGTAAGCAAATAAAAATAGAAAATATTATTGAGTGCATTTATGTAGGTGATCTTAATGTGCATGCTTAAATGTTCTCAACTTTGTAGAAGCTGATTGCCGATTAATGAGGACATTTAAGTGAGTGCCATAAAAAAAGGTTCCGTTTTTGATAGCATGACAAAAACACTTTATCTGTATAGAACTCATTGCTTCATCCCCTATGTCCTGTTGAATCTTTCGAAACGCTTTCACTTGAAAAAAGCCCTGTTTAACTCTGAATTTAATGCGGTTGTGTTGTTCAAGTTGTTCTGACATATTATATCAAAAAAGAAATTCTGACAACTCTTCCATTTCGTTATTCATCGGTCGTCTGACAGTGAGAGAACGCATCTGGAGATAAAAATTCACGCATCCGCATTAGGATCATCTATACATGTGCAACAAATCATGCATTTTTAGTTTTATTTGCTGACGATACACCTCGTACATTGTAGATATTGAAAGCGGTTGTAAATTCCATAAATGGAGTAACAATTTTCCTTCCAAAAAGGGGAATATTATTACATCACATATTTGTATACGCATTGAAATTTTGATATGCATCGTATATATTTATTAGTTTAAATATTACATAAACTCTTAAAGCTGGAAAAATTAGAACAATATTTTTACTTCCTGTAAATAAATCACAAATTCTGCAAATGTGATAATATAACTGCAAACATCATCAAAATGGAATTCAAGAGGTATTAAATGTTACATGACAACTGCAATATTATTTAAACCTATTTTTAATGATTACAAATTCAAGAACTCAAGAACAATTCTTCTTGAATTAGAAAAAAAAAATTTAGTGTTCTTAAATAAATTTGGATCACAAACAAAATAAAGAGTTTAGTTGTTTCTTCAACTACGTTTATGAAATCATGCCTATGTTTAATACTTTTTATTAAGTGCTTCATTTTCTTTCTTGTTATTATTAAATTTAATACCATTTTATTAATTTTCAAGAAAATATTTAACTTTTTCGTTTTATAATTTTTTTACCTTACAATGTTCGAAATCTTATAAATCGTGAAATTCTTATATCATTAGTAATATATCAAGATTAATCCAATAAATTTATAAATACTCTCAATAATTTAGTTTTTATATGAATGAAACTTCTTTGAAATTTCAGATTTTGATTGAATCCAAAATTAATTATTTTCTTTTGGGTTTCAGTTATCTTTAGCATTGTTGGACAGAGCATTGAAAAGAAAAAACAACAATCTGGATTTTGGACAAACATCAAAAACGTAATTAAGTTATCTTGCTTTGTGAAATAACAATATTTCACTTAAATGACAATACATTTGTTTTGCCTTATAATAATGTTGATTGTTCAAATATTTATAAATAAGAAAACTGTTTTTTGCTATTTGAAGTTTTTTTCAACCAGAATTTTAAAAATAGCAAGAAAAGTTTGTTTTCCTTTAAATTACTATCAATGAAAAAATACAATTAATTATTGTCTTTACATGTAATCCGATTAGTGCATTTTTCATAAAGTAGCAACGAAACATTTATTTCAAATCATTATTCTCAAATGTTCATTACATCAGCGAAAGGTTCATTTCAAGCTCACTTAACTTATGTGCAGAATATATATCATTGAACAAGAAATGTAAGATGAAATAACAAATCTAAGAAATTACACATAAAGAAAGAGGACTTAAATTAACAAAATATACCGATCAATCCCAATTTTCTTTTGAAAATACTTAACTATTATCTGATTTATCAAAAATGTAATGAAATGAAAGTTTATAAATTCATCATTCCACAAAGTGCATATAAGAACATAAGAGGGGGGCAAAAGAACATATTCATTATTTTACTAATTGGGATAGAGACTGAATTTTTCCATCTAATAGGAAAGTAGTCTTCGTGAGAAGCCTGGATGTCCGGAGATGCTACATAAGATGATAAGATTTCCTCATCAGTTTCCACTGAGCAGTTGAAGAAAGTAAATCTTGACCAAAATAAAAGAATTAAAATATTTTACGATTGCGTCGAGAATAAAAATAAGGCTAGAAGTGATGGGCATGAAATTTTGCTTTGAACTGAACAATTCCACTATGGGAAATGTGATCCATGAGCAATGTTCATAATGCATGTTTTTGAATTACACAAAAACTTCTGAGATAGGCAGGAAGACATTAAAGATAAACAATGAGTTGGATAATCGATATTGACACATACTGATGAAATATAACTAAGCTTCAAAATCTAAACTATCATTGCTTGTTAAGAATTCATAAGATAGCAAGTGAATTAAATTTAACGAAACCCATTGTACATTCAATTGTGATCCATAATCACAACAATGTAATCAGTTACACATCACTTATTTTGAACGAAGAACAAAAAAATAACACATCGTTCTACTTAGCTTGGCCAGGGTAGCTTTGTGATCATGGACGCATGGAGGTCCCATGCCCTTCTAATGGCGTGGTGTTGAAGTTTCTAGAAGAAAATGCTAGTTCAGGTGCCATCCTTATCACTTTTGAAGCTCAAAATTAAGAGGTCCGTCACCAAAAACCCTCGGGTTATTTTTCAGTGTGATGTTAGTAATCAATCATATCGCAGCATTTACCTAGCCCTTTCCCTCTCTATTGCCTAGCTCTTACGTTTTTTTGTTCCCTGGGATAAAAAAGCTTTAAGGGCATCATTTCGAGCCGATTTATGTGGTTTAAGTGACTTCTATAAGAGACTTTGGATAATCTAGTGGTTGCTAATATCCAGAGCGTGTATGAAGACCAAAAAAACGCTGGAAGCGATTTATTCAAGCTAGAGGGACATATTTTGAAATTTATTAACTCACTGTATGTATGCAGTAAATGTTTTTCTTATGATTTTTATTTGATATTTATTGGGAAAACATTGTATTCAGAGTATTTGTGTTGATTCAAGTGAAAGCACAGTATTCTCATTCATTTTTGGGTTTGTTTAAATAAAGAGGTGTTTTGATTTTATGCGTTCAAAAATACGCGATGTAAATAACGATATGACGCTGCTACAGAAAAAGTACACACACGGTATACGCCAGCGACCAGCAACTGTTTAGTGTGAAGCCTTCTCTTTTGAGTGCAGTGCATCTCGCTTCTGTAAGCAAATCCGTAAAGTCATTGCCTTCGTTAGCAATAGGTTTTTTTGTTTTTCGTTTTTTTGTTTCTCCGTAAAAAAAAAATGAAAGTGAAATAAAAAAAAGCAACGAACAGTTGTGAAATTTCATATGAAACTGGAAAAAACTGCTTCTGAAAAATAATTTGTTGAAAGGAGTGAATATCAATGAATGTTCATGGTATGCATATGTTTTGAATGGTTTAAGCATTTTCAATACAGCCGAAAAGACAATGAAGATGATTTACACCCGAGTCACTCTTTCACGTCAAAATTGGATGAAACAAATCTAAAAAAATCTGTAATCTTACTTGATCTGACCGTCGGTTAAGTACTCATGTGATTTCGGAGATTAAAGGAATTGAAAGAGAATCAGTACAGAAAATTTTACATAACAATTTTAACATGCAAAAAGTGTGTATCAAAATTGTGCCGAAAATCTCACGTTTGAATAACTAGAAGTTCACAAAAGTGTTTGTACTGACAATTTGAATGTCATTGAAAATGACCCAAATTTATTAAAATGATAAAAACGAATGAAAAAATCAGGTTTTTTATTTAACAATTGAAACGAAGAGCCAATCCATGCACTGGAAGAACCCATCTTCTCCGAGAATCAAAAACGCTCGAATGGCAAATCAAAATGCAAAGCGGTGATGATTTCCTCGGATATTCATGGTACTGTGTAACTTAACCGGACTGATAAAGGTAACACTACTAATTGACATAACTACCTTTCCGTTCTTGGTGAACTGCATGAAAGAAAAAAGAAGAAAAAAAAATTATCCAAATAGTGGAAAGATAGTAGAATAGTCATTCCGCATTGCGTCTCAAGAGGTTTCTAGGCCAAGTAAAACATCTTAGTGTTAGACCATCCGCCTTATTCGTCGGATCTTGCGCTAGCTATCTGTTTCCTAACGTGAAATCTACATTCAGAGGAGTAAGAATATATTCCGTTCAAGCTATGAAAGAAGTAGCGACACGCGTCCTAAAGAAGCTGACAGAACAGCACTTCCAGCATTGTTTCGAACAATGGAAGATTCGCGTGGACCGTTGTAGGGATAGAGGAGAGGTGAATGTTGAAGGAGATAATAAGTGAATAAATATGAAATCGAAATAAAATGTTTTACAGCCTATGTATTGTTATTAAATAGCCATGCCTTTCAAAATACATGGTCTTTTTTTAAATTCGAAAAGTCTTACCCCTTGTTTTAAAACGAATATGCCGAAAAATATATATTTTATGTGCATCATTAATTTTGTCTTTACTAATTTATTATAAGAACTGAATTTTAAGTTACAGCTATAAGCGCATGAAAAAAATCTCCACATAATTATTCTGAATATTTTATTTGAAAACCCAATCTTCTTACACAATGATTAGGAAGAAAAACACAATGCATACTTAGGAAAAAATATTTATTTTAAGTTATTATCTGAAATAAAAATTTATCTTCATATTTTATTAATAAAAGCATATTTTTCATTCCAAATTGCTTATTGTGGAGATAGAAATAAAGTAATTTTAGTTTTAGAGATAGAATAGAGGTATTTAAGAATAAAAGAGATTCTAGAGCGTGCGTCAAGCAGGTCATAGAACAAACGTACCCTTGTTCTAAAACCAGCTTGAAGTGTATTACAATTCTCTTCTAGATTTTTTAAGAAATATCAGAATTCCTTAACATCAAATTTTTCAATTTTTTTGAAGTAATAAAAAAGAATTGTTAGAGCTATATTTTTCGGGCTAATTTCTTAACGATACCATCAAAAATTCTAGAATTTTCCCGAAAAAAGACAAAAATTAACTTTGTTTAACTTCTTTTTTTTATTATTTTTTTCTATTACAACTTCGTTTCCCTCAAAAGATAAATTTAATTTACAAGCAGAAGTCACTTTGAAATTATTTGTCATATTCATTTGAAATTTAATTCACTCGTTCAAAATATGTTTTCTTATGATTTATACATTATATAATTTTTAGACGTATTATTAAAATAATTATTTTTCTGAATTTCCGTTTGATGTTACCTTAAAATTTCATAATTTTCTAAATAATTGTATCTAAAAACGTTTTTTTTTTTCCTCTAAATGTTTTTCAAAAAGTATGTATAACTTTAATGTTGGATATTTTTCTGTAAGATAGCATTGCTTTTGTAAATTTTGATCATTGTTGCACTTTAGAATCCTGCGCACAGTAAAATATTAATTTTCTTAATTTTGAAAAAATTTCAAATTTACATTTCTTTATAACTTTCAAATATTTTATCCAAACTATCAGACAATATGAGAAATAAAGTAAATATATTTGTGAATATTCTATGATAAAAGTATCAAGTTACGGCTTTTTGTTTCATATTAGTTTGAAAATTGATGATTTTCCGCATATACGAATAATTGTTAAAACTTTTTAGACACCTTAACGCTTAAGGAAAACAATGATAAACACACGTAATATAATCATGTTACTAGATGCAGAATTTATCCACTTCATTTGTAAGATTCATACATATGTTCAATATGTTCACGCATATGTTTGATATGAGCATTTTTGGTAATACATTCTGAAAATACTCATTACAACATTTCTCCCTCGATTTCCGCTTCCATAAACCAGTTGCATTCGGTGTAGTTTATCTCTAAGGTATTTCCAACGGATTTGCCACACAGTTGAATGAGGAATACACGAATACTCTAATTAATGTTATGTGTTGACTTCATAGAGATCCTAGCAAATGTATTACGTTCACCGCATAAGGGCTTATCTGAAGTTATGGGTGATCAGTTTCTCTTGTGCATCACACAAGCATCCTGTTTCTTGAAATTAGTCGCACTTCACGATATTTGTTCAATATTTAATTACTTCTAATTTGGATTTCGAGTGAGAATAACATTTTACAATCATACCTGTTAGAAATTAAAGGAATATTGCAGTCTTTTTGTGAAAAAAGCGATATTTAATAATGTTTAGAGTGTGCTGTCGTCTTAGTCTATCACTACAAATATTGTATGATACTTTATCTAGAAATAAGCAGTTTTTATTTAACACTTATTGTTTTTGTAATTGAACATCTTGAAGCCTTGGAGGAGAATTATGAAATACTTCTTATAATGCACTTTCATGCATGCAGAGTTAATATTATTTTAGCATTTTGCAATTAATTAATGTTAGCGTAGCATTTTGTACCAGTGCTTAACGTTGCATTTCGATCATTTTACGAAGAGTCATTCAATAAGTCCTCAGAAAATCCAGGAGATGTTACTCGTAACATAGATATATTGGTTTGTTTTCAGTAAGCATCATGGCTTACTAGCAGTTGTCTAAGTCATATGGTTTCATTTTTATTGTTGATTGAAGGAAGAAACTTATGTTTATTTAGAAAAATGAGAAAACATAAGTTTTCGATGGGTGAATAAAAACTTATATTTAAAGGGTTTAACACTGAAAGAAATCTAAGCTGAGTAAGTGGAAGTTCATGGCATATCTGCTTATATGTTTGCAACAATTTACATAAGTTTAAAGCAATTTAAACGCGGCCACTCTTCCACTATAGATGAATATCATTCGTGAAGTCCAGTGGAAGTGACTTCTTCCGGAATGATTGACAAAATCTACGATATGGGTTTTGAGTGATCGATGAATCAAAGTATGCGAAACTGTTGAAGCCACTGGCATACTGAAAAGTACAGAAATTTCAATTTCACACGAAAATTCAGTATGAAAAAAAATCTCGACAAATGAGAGCAGTCTTTGCTCTCAGTGGAAAATAAAATAAATCGTGTGGATGCCTTTGAAACTATTTTGGCGATTTTTCATTGCAATCCTGGCGAGTTTCTGCGTCGATACATAATTATGGACATAATGTAAATACAATACTACACTCCAGAGATAACTACACTCCTGAAAAGGCTAATATAGGGCTCTTAGATCTTATCCATATACCTCTCAGCAGTCACAATGTCTTTTTCAAAGACATGGAGGCAACATGATGCCTGCCCAGACCATCAAGCCTCCGCTACCGTAATGATCGATTTCTTGGATATTAAAAGACAGGTAGCGGGTCCTTAGTTCTCTCCATGTGAAAGCACGGTGGATCAGATACTTTCATATGTAGAGAACTAGGGAACCGCTAGTGAAAAGATCACTAGCGGGTCACGAATCACCCGGGACTCATCTGTGAAGAGAACGGTCGCCCATTGATCCATGCTCCAATCTCTATGATCTCTTCACCATAGTATCGGACTCTCATGTTCGCAGAACTGAGAAGGACGCAAACAATAGGTATTCTTGCAAACAGATCTCTCTCAGGATATCTTCTGGAAACAATCACCCTTGAAACTCGGCTACTTGCGACCGTTTATAGCTCGTGGACTCGTGAATTTTAGTATAAGCGATTGCTACAAAAAGCAGCAAGAAATTCGTTGAAATGTGCTAGTGAATAAAGTGCGAATTTTAGGGCAAGCACATG
Source organism: Nephila pilipes (assembly GCA_019974015.1). NCBI lineage: Eukaryota > Metazoa > Arthropoda > Arachnida > Araneae > Nephilidae > Nephila > Nephila pilipes. The sequence continues at coordinate 1,157,319 of BMAW01086557.1, forward strand.
TATAAATCCTGTTTTTCCACTATTTTCGTACACACTTGCGTATTCGACGTATGAAATAAGCCTCTTTGTTTCGAAGCAGTATTTTTACATTTCGTTCAATTTGTTTCATGAAATTTGACAAAATATGCCAATTTTCTTAACTTTGAACGCCAAAATGTATGTAAATGTGTATGTGTGTGTGTACATTGCCATAAAAATTTACGCACCAAGAAGCGAGAGTGGGAGATTGTTACAACCCTTGGCATGAATGGCAGTGAGATTGCTACGAACCTTGGCATTGCGTAATACCACCAGATGTCATTGAACTTGGTCCTCCTTCTTCGCCTCCAAGCTCTTCTTACCTTCACCTTCACTCTCCAGGTAAGCAGAGCTTATTTGCGTGAATCTTTCTGTTGCAGAGGGACACATTTTAGCCAGAGATGCCCTCACGACGCCATTAGAGACAATATTAGCAAATGTCAGAATCCGAGAGGGGAAGAATCATTGAGTTACGGAAACCGGGTTGTCCCCTCAGCAAGTAGCTCACCACCTAGGCCGTTCTGACTTTACTGTGAGGAGGTGTTGTGACCAGGAGAAAAGAGAAAGGTTTGTTACACGGCGATGAGTCTCAGGAAATCCTCGACAGACCAATAGTCGAGAAAACTGTTACATCACACGACATGCACGCATAGCGCCAACTGTCTTATTGTCCATCATCCGTACACAGACAGCACCTTCGCTACGTATCTCTATGTCAGTCTGTAAGAGGCAATTAAGGCACTTGGCTGAAGGACTGTTGCTATTGCTGCTACAGTTACGTGTACTGACATTGACACCCACTCACCGTCACTCAGTTTAAAGGGCGGTTACCCTCATAGGGATATGACTGAAACTAAATGGAATGAAATCGCGTGCATGCTTGGAGGTCAATGGTGAAAGTTTCAATCCTGTCTTCGTGCACAGTGGCACACTACTACCACAAACGGTGTGATGGAAGGGGGTACCCTCGCATTCGAAACACGCTCACCCCTAATATTGATCCATTGCATCATGATAGCCCAGTGGCAATTTTGTGACATATTCTTCAGTCACATGTGTTGGCCACTCATGGTAGGGATCCCAGGAGCCATTTTTCAGCAGGACAGTGCTTCTCCTCATATAGAAAGTGTTTCACATGACTACTACCACTACATTTCCATCCTGCCCTGGCCTGCTCGATCCACCGATTTGTCACCGATCGAGTTTATCTGGAATTATTTAGGAAGGGAAGTTGCACAGCCTAAGACTTTGATCGATTTAAAGGCGTGTTTATATTAACTAAGGAATGAGATTCGCTGGACATTATACGGGACTTGTATGCCTCTGTGTCCGACCATATCGTGTAATACATTCATGCTAAAGGTGATTCAACAGAGTACTTACTAAAGCCTCCAGTCATTTGTAATTTTCCTACAATAAATGATCATTTTGCTTTGATTTTATAATCAATTACAAACACCAGCATTATTTAATTTTTGAATTTTCGAATCTTGGTTTATTGTCAACTTTTTATCATCTATGATTGTTAGATGAGTTATGTCAGTATAAACACAAAGCATTATACTCCAAAGAATAGAACAGTATTAATTATATTATCTCAGATTCTCTAAATTTTTGACTTTCTATTACTTTTCTTTGTTTTAAATTGGTTCGATTATTTTATAGTTTAAAATGATTAGGTAAAGCTTAAGGGTTTTTTCAATTTTAGATAGTTTGATTATTTTTGTAAATTTTGGGTTGATTTTCATTTTTATTTTTAAATTCGATTTTTGGATATATATTTATCTATTTTGTTTGGAACAATTTTAAAATATTTGGTATTTATAAAATGTGTTTTTCATTATCTTCTTTGTAAATATACACACCCATATATATATATATATATATATATATATATATATATATATAAATGAGGAATGAAAGCAAATGTCATTAATAAGACAAGCTGCAGATATTTTGAACAATCATTTGTTAAAGAACGTCGAAACAAATTTAAGACCAATAGACTGATTCATAGATTAGAATTGATTTGTCAACCATTTGGTATTCATTCAACATTTAACTGCTGTCGAGCCGATTGTCATGTCATTTTGCATCTAACAGACACCGTGGATGAGATCTCGATTCATCATTACACACCAAGAACCAAACAGTACTCAAAACAATGAGCTTCATCCGGTGAATGTGCTTCATAGAAGCATAGAAGTTACAGACCGTCTCATTGGCTACATTTGACAGTAATTTATATTTCAGTTACTTCAGACGAAAACATTGTTCTATTTTCAAGAAAATTTCAAAATTCGCCAAATTCTTGCATTATTTCCTTCCAAATTTCCATTAACTCTATACTCTAATGATGAAAGTCTTATAAAAACAATTTATTTGGATTTCAATTCTGAAATGTTTTGTTTCACAATGTTTTCATTAAATCATACGTAGTAAAATTTAAAGCATTTGAATATTTTTAAATGCATTAAAAATTAACTTGAAAATAAATTAACTAATTATTCAATTAAGAAATCTTTTTCAAATATCACAATTTTCTTGTTTAAAATTCATTCGTTGTTTATTGCTTTTTAGTTTAAGTTCAAGTATTCCACTCACATGGACCTGGGTACCTACATAAGAAAGAAAACTTATCTGCGTTTCAATTACGCTATTACGCTTTCAAAAAAATAGGGAATATTTTTTAGAACTAGAAAATTCTAGACTATTTGAATTTTGCAGCCATTGCAAAGTACTTTTGATTTCTTTAAATTGTTTTTCTAAAAGTCTAAGAGCCATTTTTGTAAAACACACACACACACACACACACATATATATATATATATATATATATAGTTTCAGTATCTGACACTCCCTCTTCATAATTAATTTAATATATCCTCTGTAGGAAACTTAAAAATCTTTCTGAAAATTTATATGCAAAATGAGAAATGGCTTAAACTTAAAGAATTTAAATTTTTCAGTATCCGGTCACTGAAAAGAACTTTTCGATGTTTTATGAAAACACAATTAACAAAACTCGTAAGTTCACTAAATATAAGATGTAAGGGGCCAAAATTTAGCAGAAATGAAAAGTTTCATACTTGGCTGTATTTAGCGAGCTTTTCAAATGTATGTTTTTACTTAAATGCGTTTTACAGAAATGGTTTTCTATACTAATAATATTATTTTAAAATTTGCTTTGATCGACGCCTTCCATAAGTATAATTTAATTTCTTAAGTTCCATAAATGAGCAATAAATTTCTCCTGAGTTCCTTCTGCATGGAAATATATTACAATTACTCTGCTTTATACTAACACACAAACATACATTTAAAAAATTAATAAAAATCATTTCTATTTATTTCAGGTACCAAGTATTAAAACTAAGTCTTAACGAAACGTGTTTCTCCTTTTTTTTTTTTTTTTTATCTTAATTTGGTATTTAAAAAGAAAATTTTGTGTTAGCTTAATGTTTAAAGAAATATTTTATTATCTTAATACATAAGTTTATTTACTGTGTTTTATACGTTTATAAAATGAGATTTTACAACAAGCTCTACAGTTATTATAAAATATCTTTAAATGAATTTACACAGAAATAAAACTGTATCATCCTCATTTCATAATATAATGATTGTTATTTTTAAAAATTATCATACAATTACGCAGATTTATAGAATAAAGAGCACTGTGTGATAGTTCCCGTGTTTTACTCAAAAACCTAAAACAAGTGTGATACTTCCCCCTTCCCAAATTATTCTTCATTTCTACCGATTAAGGTATTAAAATATTGCAAAGAATTCAAATGCTCATACATAAATTCACATTAACGTTGTTTAAAATTTTGCAGTCAATTTGCATGTGAATTTGCAATTTGTGTGTTTTTCTTAAGCAAATGTGTTTCCCCCTTCTCCTTCCCCAAAAAAGGCTTCTGATCCTGGACAAAAGTTCTTTAAAGGATGACTCATTATTGTACATGTTTTATTTCTGAATACATTAGTCAATCCTTTGTATATTGCAAATCCTTTTCCATAATTAATTCATTCATTTTATTTATTGAAAAACATTTATTACAAAATAATTTTAATCTTTTAGAAAAACCAATTTTCACATAATTTAACTAACCCGAATTATAAGCCATAAATGTCAGATAAAATGTTTGAGATTCATTGAAAAATATCAAGTATTTTAAAACTCTAAAGGCATTGTAACTTAACAATGAAAGCATCAAAGCATGCATTCAGTAGGAATATAATCTAACCCTTGGTTACAATATTAATAAAACTAATATACGTATAACAAGAGCGTAACTTCTCATCACCCTTTACAGAAGAAATTATCGTACGTAAAGAGAGCATAAAATTAAGAATTTCTAATTACATTTACATGGAGACCTCACTTCCAAATAAAACAGGTTATTCATCATAAAATACTTTACACCTTGCCCATTGAAAAATATATTAATATTCATTTTACCTTTCCCATCCCTTATCAATAACACAAGTTGAAAAAATTACGGTCGAAACAAAAATCTGCTGGGAAAGGAAGAGCTGGAATAGTTATTCATGAATTTACAATTTACATAACTACATACAGAGACTTAGTGGAAAATAGAACTAGATTTTAAAGGGATTGAAGTGTTGTACCTCTTAAACAAAAGTAAATTTAATATCTATTGTGTGCATTAGTAATCTGCTAATGGATAATGCACGAATCAAATTTTTCTAACATTTAAACTGCATTCATTAAATAGCTCTTACTCAGACTGAAAGAAATAAAGTAGTCATTAATTGAGCGAATTTTCAGAATTACAAAATAAATTTATTAGTATTACACTGAAACAATGCAAATTGAAATTTGAAGCTTTAAACATAGACTACTATCTGTTTATTAACACATATGTGTTTCTGAGTCTCATATTTACATTCTATATTTACTAATTGATGATAAAAAAAATCAATTACTTATTTATTTAATTACAGTTAATTTGGTTAATATTTAGTAAAAAAATTTGTATACATATTTTAATTATGTGTTTTTATTGTATAGTTCCTAGAAAATGTTTATTTCACTTAAACACAGCTAAATTTTTTGAATATAGAAATTATTTTAGTTTCCAACAAACAAATATAATTCTGTAATGATGTTTGTAAATATTTTGCTTAATATTCTTAGTTTTCCAAAATATCCTTTTGTAAGTCAAATTTCTTTATTGGAAACTTAAAAAAAATCGTTTATAATAAAATATTATTAGACTAACCCAGCAAATATGTTTTGGAAAATAGCTAATATGCTAATAAAATATGTTTACACATTTAAAGGATGAATCTATAACAAAATAACAATTCTACATTGGTTAATGAAAATAATTTATTAGAATGGCAAAAACTTTCAAAAAATCAAAATTATCTCATTAAAATAATTCCGATTAATTTTTTTCCTGTTTGAATAAATTTAATAAATACAAGTATTGTTACATAAAATAAATAAATAACTCAATTGAGGTTTATGAAAACACTACTTTAGGATGATTTACGGTTTTTTTTTTTTTTTTCTCGATGTAAAAAAATATGAGCTACCAATTTTTAGAAGTACAAATATTCATTTTACAAAGAATTTCAATAAATAATAGATTCCTTAGAAATTTGTTGTTTATGCGCTGTTCGAAGAAGCATTTTTTTCAACCATTTGTTTTAAATTAGCTCTTATTAATCTAAACAGACTTCTGTTTCTAAATGTGCCTGATATTAATCAAGGAATGCGTATTTTACCATTGGAAGAAATTATAATTTATCATATTTAAAAAAAAAAAATTAAATACACACGTCAAGTTACTTATCAGATTTAAAGAATGCAAAAGATCCTGTTTATCTAAAATATGAACATTAGATTATTAATTTAAAATCCTAAAACTAATTCCAATTCAAAATATAGCTAAATATTTATATTTTGATTATATACATTACTTATTTTACATTCAAGTTAAATGAATTAAAGGAAAACATAAATTGTGGTAATATTGCAAAACAATTAATTAAAAAGAAATCTACTGTTTGTAAAATAAAAAAAAATGTTTCTATCTGCTAATTTTCTTAATATACAATTTTATTATTTGGATGATAATAATTTTCTTTTATTTCAATAATGGGATAGAAAATAAATTTATTGTATTCAAGAGACATAAGTAATAGTCTTTCCTTACTCAAAGCTCTCAAGCATAAATAAATATAGACGTAGTTTCTTCAAATCAAGCTTATTACTACGAATATTTTACGCTGTTGTTCTGTAAGAAATTACTCATTATCAATAATTACAAACATCTAGGAAACTTTTATGACGGCAGCAATCATAATAAGAAGTATTTTAATATTTATAAATAATTCAATTATTGAAAACACATTTATTTAGAGATTCAATCAATGAATTAAAACAAATATATGTAGTTCTCTCTCTCGCGCTCGCTCTCTTGCTGTTGCATTTAATTCTAAAATCTAATCCCTCATTTCTCTCGCGCTCTCTCCGTTGAGATAAATAAATCCACTAACACTAGCTTTATAAATAATTAATAATAATTCTTTATCAACGTGTTTACTACTTGTTATATAATTCTTTATAACTAATAAAGAATTTTTTAAAAAAAACAATGAATAATTTTTCCTCTTGAAAGTTGTTTTAATAGTTGATTGAGACTCTAATAAGAGAGTTTTGATAATTAGAGATAATTGATTGATTGCTTCATTATAACAACTATTGAGAAATAACAATGGTAGTGGTTTTTTTTTTTTTTTCTTAATTCGGAGAAATTAAATAACGTTTGAGTTCTTCAAGAAATGAAGTAATTAAAATAAATATTATTAGTTTATTTTGTAAGAAGAAGTCTAAAAATTCTTTTTTTTTTTCATTATTATATGCAGACGGGACTTCAAATTTAATTTTTTTCTTTTGAAATTATATAACTGTTGACTTAAGTAACACTCAACTCTGAAATTATTTGAACTCTTAATTTAAATAAGATTAGTAATGAATATATAGTTTTTGCTTAGATAGCTTGAAGTAATTATGACAAAAATACGCATTTAAAAATCTGCCTAATTTCCTTATTTATGGTTATCCATATGGACTTTAAAGGAGTACTCAAATGTAGATAATCTGAAATTGCCTTAATATTTTACACCTTTTCATAGCTAAATTACATTTCTTCATTCCTTATTCAAATCCCCTCAACGCGCAGAAGAAATTCGTTTAATATTTAGCATAGTATATCGGATATTAATACATAATTTATGAAATAAGTTTCTTTAACACCAAAAGAAACATGATTATTACATTTAAAGACAAAATTCTATGTTTTGTTGAAGTTGGACAGTAAAAATTTGTTTAACGTTCCTTTCAAGAAATACAAAAAAGGCATTTTTCTTTTAATACAAAAGATCCAATCTTTTTTAAATCAATTTAAGTTTTTCTCCAGTTTATCAAATTTAGTAATATTCCTTTTTTTTCCTTAAAAAAACACTATTGCTTTGTGAATAAATGCAAAGAGTCGTAACTGTAACCAAAAAATTTAGTTCACGCAAGATTTAGATGCTTTTAAAACATCTCTTTTCAATGTCATTTATATTATATTATGCTTATGGCCGTAAGAACGCCATTCTTTAAGTATAACATTAAAGCTTAGTTAATATCTAAATGGGGAAATGCATTTTTAGACACTGTTTTAAATGGGTAATTTCATTTAAAATGTTTTATAACAAATATTAAGGATAATAAATCTTTTACGCGTTCTTTTACAGAGAAGTACGTGTTATATGACTTCAAATTGTTATAAATACAAGTCTAAACAAGTCTTATCAATTTCATTCAGCTGCTTTTGAATATGTGAGAATTATTAAGAAAGTAGGGATCGGATGAAATATCAAAAGCTCATTTACCATTCTGCCGCTAAGGTGACCGCCTAATAAAGCTATAACTGAAGATCTGTAACCGTGACTAATAGATGGACGAAGAAACGGAACGCAAAGGCGATTAGTTATCCTCGCCACAGAGGTTCTGGCAGGTTGAAAGTTGAGTTGCTTCTTGCTGTAATTGGAATTTTCGTAGATGACTTGTATAGCTTGAAACTGATTTTTATTTGTATTTGCCTTTGAATTATTTTGTATGATCCTAGTTCGTTGTGTCTGGTCATTTCTAATTCCACATATTACTGTCAGTCGGATGAACTCATTTTTATCCAACTTCTTCTGATTGTACATTATATAAGCATATAATTAGTGCAAATAACAAGGAAAAAATAAATTAGGAAAAAAATCGTTCTGAAGAACCGCAGTTTACGGGAAAAGGAATCAAAACCTGAATGAGATTAGTACGCAGTACGTCAAAGACTTTTTAAGGGCGACATTGGACCTCTGCCTACAGTTGTGCCACCAGTGTTATCGCACATTCGTGACAAACCTTAAACAGTCCCATAATTGTTACCACAAATTCTGCTCATTTATTATACAAACTCAAAACATACAACCATTCACTTAAGGAGTATAAGATTTTAATTTTGAATTATTAAGATGAAACAAAGTACTGTGATTAATTTTAACGCAAAACGTGATAAAAGTACCTCGGGAACATACATATTAATGAAACAAGCTTCAGGTTATTTTTGTTTAAGTAGAGTAAATGTTTTACCGTGGCACAGATGTTTTTTGGACGGAAGAAATTTCCTAGATGACAGCGTTTCCAGATGACCAAATTCGTAAATCACACTTGAAATTATTGAAACAAAAAGTGATTTCCTGGCAAATAATGTGCGTCACTGCTAATGATATACGTCTTTTAACATAAACAAAGAAAGAACTCAAACCATACTATATGAACATATAGGCAAAACAAAAGTGCGCGCTAAAATCTTTCCACATAAATCGTTCCAAAGAACAAAAATTAATGTGAAATGAGTATTTCAAAGACATCGTTTTAGCCACTGAAAATGATACAAATTTCTTGAAACCGTTAGTTACAGGTGATGAAATAGTTATCATAGTGATCGTAAAACAAAGAGACAGTGTGCGAAATGGAAGACTAAAAGCTTACCACAAATCAAAAAGACTAGAACAGTTCCATCCAAAATCAAAGTGATATTTATTATATTCTTCAAATGAAAAAGTATTAGCCACAACGAGACAAAAAATTCCTGTTGAGGATTATTTAAATAATTTGAAACGTTTGATGACTATATTCTGTCACATCCGACCAGAATATCGGAATGATAAGAGTTGGAAGTTTGTTGCTTAATAATCGTCCAATCGAAACTAATTAATTATTAGTAGATTTTTGACATAAAATAATGCCTTTTGTGTTGAATCATCCATCCTAATTTGCCTGATTTGGCCATCTGTAACTTCTATTTATTCCTAACACTTGAAAGGAAATTAAATAGCTTTATTTTGGTGATATTTCTACAATACAAAGAATTCCGACGCGGGCTTTGGAAGCAATTTTTCAGAATGAACCACAACAATCATTCGAATCATCATTAAATCACTGTAAGAATTTCTTTGAAACCGGAGGTATTTATTGTGAATTTTAAAAAAGCATAAATAATAGTATATTGTCTCCATTTCTTTTGACAGATTCAATCTTAAATTATTTGATGTATTATGTATATACTAAAACAGTACTGGAAATGAGATACGATATTTTTTTATATTCGTAGAAATTGCGGTAATTAATTTTGATTGGTGCAGTGGCACTTAGTTTCGTTTATTCAGTGGGTAACTAAATGAGTTTTAACATTCAAGTGCTTTACAATACAAAACATTTTGTAAGATACAAAGCAACAATTTTAAAGAATTTAAATAGTTCCAGTTCATTCCTTACTCTTACATGCATTTGTCAATGCGATAATTCATCTGTATACGAAATTCCATAAAAGCATAATAATAAATTCCATATTTATATAAATGGCATCATTCGAATACATTTCTGAAAATTTAGAATATAATTCTATTAAACAAAAATTAATTTCTGGTGTTCCATATCTTAAGGGATTCAAAAACTTTAGAAGAAAATGGAATCCGAAAATATATCAAAAAAAAAATTAGTTAAAAAATGATCTTAAGAACTTTGCTATTTTAATTAAGTCATCAAATCCATTATTCAAATTTTGACAAAATAAAAAACAATATATAGGAAGAAAAATAATTTCAAATTATTGAATTTATTTTTCTACATTAAAATACATATAGCAACATTTTTACATTCGGTTTAACGATAAAAAATTACCATAATTGCACCCTAAGTAAGTGACTTTCGCCAAGACCCTATGTTATACGAATTTCCTATACTAATTAACAAAAATAATTAAAGAAACAAAAAAGTGTACTGCAATATCAAAGTCGTTCGACAGCAAAACATACTATGAAAGAAGACAAACTGAGAAGAAATAGTTTGAAGACATGGATTTTGGTTGTTGCAAATATCTTTATTGTATCCCTGATTGTGTACAAAGTAATGCAATGCGTAATTAATACGTTGAAAATATTATGTGTGGGAGTTTTTCATGCATAATGAGAATTTTTAAACTAAATATATCATTATTTCAATATATTTTACAAAAATTCAGTTTATTGCTGGTAAAAACAGAATATTGAATGGTTATACACAAACAAATCCACAACATAATACTAATCGTATAACTTGCTACTTTATGTATAAAAAATACTTCATGGTATTATATTAAATTCACAAGAAATTGAACTGACTTAAAATAATCCTCCTTGTAACAGGATAAAGTTAGTATAGTTGAACCCCGTTAACTCTCGGTAGCTGGGATCCATAGTTATTAAAACACGAGTTACAGTATTAATGTAAATAGAATGAATAATATAAATTTCATTATCGATAGGAGTTTTCTGCCTTACAGTTACACTCATTAGACGTGGTCTTGAATTATTATGGAAATCACCTACACAATAAGAAACTCTATAAAGCTCCTGTGAAAAATGACCAATAAAAGATGGTTAAACCTTCATCTAATATCTCTAACTACCAGATCTTGAAAATAGCCCCTTACAAAAAAACGTCCAAACTGGAACATTCCATTTTCCAAGGAATGATGATTCATATCAATCCAAACGTTGAAATCCAAAATATATGAAACGTTTTAAAATTAACGTCCCTCTTTCTTAACCCCAAGATCTCAAAATATGCATTCATTAAAATTCAGATGAATTTTTATTTTCTCATTTTTCTGACGAACTTCACTGACTCTACACTTTACAATCTAGAGGCCAAAAGTCCATAGTCGAGTCCCCTCTTGCCCTAGACATTTACAACGTGCACTTTCTCCCGTTCTTTTTGCTTCTTTGTATCTTATTCTCATTACTTCACCGCCTCTTTACTTGGATAGGGATCTAATTTCACGACCATCGGATCGTTTTAAAACTCATTATCTTAAATATTTCGGATTTTTTTTTTAAATTCACCTTGTTCAAGGAAATTTTTATCATTTTCTTTTCAGCTTTTACTTTATTGCTACGTTTCTTCCAGAGTCAGCGACGGATTTCGTTCCCTTGCCGACTTCTATTTAAATCAGGTCTCTATTTGTCTATTTTTGGATGCCTTTTAAGGTTTTCTCTTCGGTATCTTATTTGTTGGTTTAGTTCCTTTAGTTCTCATTTTGTAAAAAACTCCTACTCTATCCCTGTGCTCCTCTTTTCTTCGTCTTTAGATGCGAAGCTTCATTTGATTTCTTTCTTTCTCATGTCTCTAATTCTTATCAATCGGAGTACAATTTTAAGATTGCAAATTAGAATTACTGTATGTTTATCCCACGATGTATAAAATAGAAAAAACAAAAAAAGCGTTAATGCCTTCTCTTAACAGGCATTCCTGGTATTATCTGAAAAAGGGTTAATTTGAATCTCATAAGAAGAAGCCATAGCAAGTCCGTGCACGTTAAAGGTGTTCTACTGTATAACCTTTAACGGCTCATAGGGATCTAAGTTTTGAACTATGAAAATTAATTAATTAAAGGGTTGATCAATTTAAAATAGAATTTTCTTGTTATCTTTGTTGATTTTTTACATGTAACTAATTTCTCATCTTAAAATTAATTTCATAGTCATCTATTTGAAATGTTCTGATATACGGAAGTTTTAAAATTCACCGCTGAAAGTTAACTGATTGTCTTATACATTAGATGAAATTAAATTTTCTTCTTAACGTTATTCAAAGATGAAGCCAATGAACAGATAATATTTTTCCAACTTATAAAAGAGAAAAGAAATTTTAAAGTGATATTGGTAAGAATACAAATTATCAAAAGCAGTTACAAATAAACGAAATGTAACATACCAAAATTTATAGATATTTAGATTTCTTATGTCATAAAACACACAAATTAAAGGAACTTCATGCTACTTCCCCCAATAAATAAAGAAATGTTCAATTCAAAGTAAGAATAGTAAATCGAAAAACATTAAGAATGCAATGAATAACCTTTCTTGATAGAATACTTAATAATTCAATAAGGAATAATAAAGACTCAGTCTTCAACAAATAACAACAGATCAATTTATTTACACTTCGTCCTCGCTTTCGGAGCTCATCCGCTCCTACGTTTTGTTCGTGAGTACAGGTTACATCTGATCTTAAAACAGTGGCTCCCATTCTCGACAAAAAAAAAAATATATATAGGAGCCACAATTTTCTCACTCCAACAGGCGTCATACATAATACAGAAACGTAGTATACTGGTGTATAATGTTTAATTAAAGGTTCCCGGATTACTGTAATATACAAAAACCAAGAAAATGTCAATCTGTTCCAAGAAATTAATTAATATTTGACACTCTTATGTTTTATGTCGAATTTCTTTGCTGCCAATGATGGAATTGAAATGAAATTTGAAACAGGCTCTTTAAGCTATCCATCACCTAACACGGAAAAACTAAATTCTACATTTTAAAAATTATGCTTTAAAGATTAATTAATTACTTTTAATATTACTATTCACTCAATTTTGAGATATTTAGAGTGATATGAATTTTATCCACGTGATCTGAGAATAGCGAAAGTTAATATTTTGTCCCAAATTTTGGACAATTATTAATCTTATTTGACACTTTTAACTTAGTGAATATAAAAAGATAGCTTACTATAATATATAAAGATAACTTAAATATACATCAATAAAAAAATGAATTGTGAATTATCCTCATAATTCCATCTAAAAAATTAGTATCAGTGCTGATGACTGAAAGAAAACTAATTTATGTTGTTAAATTATAAATAAACCAACTTAATTATCTTAATTATCATAGTTATTTAGCACCTGAAAAGTCTTTTCAATACAGATATCCTTTTTTTTCATGTAAACAATTTGCTTTTTATTATTATAGTTAAACGTTTACCATATAAAAAAGTTCTGCTCGTAGTGTCGCCTTATGAGGCTTTAAAAATGAGTGTTTCACATATCATATTAAGAAAAATATTTCTGATCAAAACATTTTAAACCAAAAAAAATGAAATTATTTTTCAATTCTAAAATAGAAATCTTTTTTTATAAAAACTGTAAATTACTAGAATCAGTCATGAAAAAAAGTATAACAACCGTAAGGTCTAAGCCCCTAAATCTTTATTCTATTATCTCCAATAGCTCCAATGCTCCCTTCCCCAAACCTTAATAAGATAAGCGATCCTATTTAAGAAAAATTAAATTCAAAACATTAAATATCCCATCTTCATATTTTAAACATCTTCTGATTTCATTTTAATGGAATTTTATATAAAAGAAGTATGAAAAAAATTATTATTTTGGTTTCCTCAAAAGTAACAACGTAATATAAATATATTATGTTCAGTGTTTACATTTTCAAAAAATAAAATATACATGAAACATGATTTCATGTTATTACTAAAAAAGAATTTTCAAAAAATTTGGTTTATTTCAGGAATATTACAGCATAAATACTTTGAACGTTCATATTTGTTCAGAAATTAAAGTCAGTTTAAATGAATATATGCGAAAGCCAAATAATAAAAATTTGATAACATTTCCAAAAATTTCCTAATATTTAAATCGCGTATTAAGTCTGAAATTCATGTCAACTTTGAGCTCTACTCAAAAATCAAGCAATGTTGGAACATTCTATACTCCTAAATAAATACGTGAATGACTTTTAAAAGAAATTTGTATCTAAAAGAAATATAGATACAGTTAAATTAGTTTAGTCACAGATTTAAAAAAAAATTAGGGAGCTTTTCTTTTCCAATAGACGCTAATAGATATAAATGTTATGTCCTTTTAGAACTTCAAAATCAATTCGAGAGAAATATTTTAAATAAATAAAACCTTTTCTTTGTTTAAAAAAAGAAATCCTGTATCAAAATACATAAATATTTTATGTTTTAAAATATGGAATATTTCTTTTTAGTTCTCCACAATCTCATATAAGATTTGACAAATCCTATTAATATTATATTAAAAGATAAGACTACAAATATAAATTAAACAATAATATAATTAAATAGTAATATTTATGTTTCATACATCAAATCAATCGGATGAATTTTAATTTTTAAATTATATATATATATATATATATATATATATATATATATATTCATTAATTTATTTTTACTTTTTTTACAGTAAATCGTACATGTTATTTTAAAAGATGAAAGTTGGCATATAACTTTTATTTTGTTGCATGCCTCGAGTTAAGAAATAGCGAAGTAATTCATGTTAAAAATTTACAATGTGACATTATTTTGAAGAATGCCTTATTTTTCTGGTGGAAGCCAATTTAGCGATCTACGATTGCTTATCAAAATATTTCTGCATTATTTACAGCATGCATACTCCTGTAAAGCTGCTACATCTATATAATTCTTGTATTTTAAATTTTATATTTTCCTTCATATATGTAGGTAAAAAAATAGGTGTAGACTATAAATTTTAATATTTCATATATTGAAACAAAATATTTAAAGTATAATATAAATTGAATAAATATAGCTCTATATTGAATTATTAAATGGAAAAGATATGACTACTGGTTAAATTTTATGTTTATTGAAAGTCGAGAGAACTGAAATATTCCAAGGTTGTTCGATACGTCCTGAGAAAATCAAAGAGATAAACCTCGTAGCATTGAAAATTGATTGTTTTTAATAAGCATCATGAATCACTAGACAGTTATCAAAGTCTCAATTACTCGTATTCGTCTTCGTAACACCTTTCGTACCTCAAAAACGTTTCGTCATAACTTTTCAGGCCAGTGAGATCATCCCCGCCTTCTTTAGACCAGATTCACCAAAAGAAACCTGCTGAATGAATTTTGCTTGGTTTCCCGTGCTTAACGATGAATCTCTTTTTTCGTGGACGGTAACAATTTGACACGACAGCTATCAAATTTTTATTTTGTAGTAAATGACCACCAAATAAAAACTAACTTATTAATCATTCTCAAATTTGTTTCGGCTCCATTCAACAGATGGCAGCATTCAGTGGTAACAACATTTTACCTTAAAGATGCCATCTGTTTTAAAATACATAAAATTTTTGAAACACCTTCGTAATTCTATATTCTTATTACTTTTAATCTGACTTCCCTTGGAGTTTCATAACTCCTTCCCACATTTTATCACCTTTTTCTATTCAACAAATTAATGTTAAGAATCTTCCTTAAGTATTTGTATTAATAAACTCTTTTGTAGTTTAACTTTGTTTGAATATTGACCGCTTTTCCGACAACCTATTTCTGCCAGACATAAAATCAGCTAAACAGAACCAAATATACCTTTTTATTTTGACTCATTCAACTCTTCACATTCAAGTCACATCAACATGAGGACTTTGAGTCTTTATAATTTTCAGGTACAAATTGTGAAGTTGGGCTATTCATGATTTTTTCTTCACTAACCTCTAGATTTTATTTTTATTTGTATATAAATTGCATAAAATTACAATTTGTTCTCAACCAGAATCAAAATGGATTATGTAAATTAGATGAAGATAAAAGTGAAGTGAAGTAACTAAGTGATAATGATATATAAATGAAATAGACTGAACTGAAAAGAGAGGGAGGCAGAGGATAACAACTTGTTGATAGAGATTTATAATTTGGTTTTAATCTCTTTAATTAGTTTTTATGACAGAAATGTGATCGAAGTATTAAGATAAGAATGAGTTGTTTTTAGGAAATGATTGAATCACACGAGTGAATTGGTAAGATAAGAATTTATCAGTTAAACCTTATTTGGAATCGATAATGTTAAGTGAGATTCAAGAGAAAGCAACTTAAACTTTCCTACAGTGACTGTTAATAAAGTATTCTGATTTGTTTTCGAGTGTCTTCAACTCGATTTCAGAATTTATTGCTAGATATATTCAACTAAGGTATAGCGCAAGAGCAAAATTATTACAAAATAGATGTCACTTTTACACGAAAGATCTTTGATGGAAGCGAAGCTCGATTCCGTGGCTTGAATAAATTTCAAATTACTTTGATATGAATAACAACGTTAAAGTAGATAACTAATGTTGTTAGTAGACAGTAAACGATATGAGTTAAATATGCTGTTTTGCCAAATTTACAAAATTTGCCAATGGCTTGTATGAAACTAAAAAAATACAAGGTAACAAATGGACCCTTCATTGTTTAATACTCTTACATAAAAAATGTTGAATACATAAATGTGTAAACACCATTTAACGATTCAACATGAATTTAAAAACATTACACGAAGCTAATAATGCTTACTAAGAACCATCCTATCTTTATCCACTATCTCTAAAATAGATAATTGCTACGAACATTTAATGTCAAAAGAATTATCGTAGAAATCTGAGTTAAAGTAAGAAACAGCGACGAATGCTTCCAAATGAACTTCAAATTTGCATAATGAGGAGAAATTGGGCGTGAAACAGGAATAAAGATTTTCTTCGGATTTCTACTGTTGAATTCAAAGAAAGTATTTAAATTTCTATGTAAATTACAGCAATTTTCACACACACTCAAAAGTCAACTAAAAAAGTCAGTCATTAATTCCTGTTTGGATCAGGCTAATTACAGCAGTTTCCATTGGTTCACATTTTGAATGTATTCATTTAATGTTATTCAACTCTTTAAAAAAGGAACACATAGATTTAAAAATACTTGGAAAATCTTTTAAATTTTAGCAGTAAGTACTATATTTTACTATTTGCTTTTTTTATCAATTAATAATATTTTATTGAAAACGCTGCGATGAACGTTTTCTTATGTGCATGAATAATTTGTTACGCTAGTCCAACTTTTTTAAATAATTTTCACATTTATAATACCAAGCAAATATCTCGTAGAAATCTACAGACTTTAAGAGTTAGGGTGGTGGGGACAATTCTAATTTGGGAGCATTTAGTCTGTAAAGATTTTTCCTTGTTTAAAGAATTTTTAATAAAATATATAAGTTTTGAAATTCTAAACTAAGAGAATTTATTGTCAGTTTCTCCAACAAATACTACAAAAATACTTAATAATAATTATTATTATTCTTAAAATTAAAGGGATTTTTATATTGGACTACAGGTATCAACTTATTAGCAATCCATTTAGTGAATCCATTATCAAAAAATAATGTTTGAAAGGAAAATGATAGTTATTACTATACTCAGATTAATTGCAATAAAATTTGTAAAAAGGAAAAAAAAAGAATTAAAAATATTTTCATTACTATACGCGAAAAATCTTCTAAAACTTTTTCGATGTATTTTCTTAATAAAAGTGTATACATATTTATTTAAATTTCCATGCTGTCACCTAATTCTCTTTCACAAAAAAAATTCCTTTCTTTTTTACAAACTAATACAAAATGTCTCACTAAAGGAATATTAGAAATAAATAATGTAGTTAATCATGCAGATTTATATATATATATATATATATATATATATATATATATATATATATATATATATATATATATATATATATATATATAAAAATATAGAAATTTAATGTTTTTATACTTTTTATGACTAGACAACATTTAAAAATTATGATTATTAAAATAGCCTATATACTTAATTTACCTGTATTATTTCTAAACAAATCATTCATACATTCTATTGATTCCTCTATTTAAGGTTATTTCGATAAATTTTCTAATTGTAAGAAGTGTAAAATATATGCATTAATTTATATCTTAGATCTATTATTCAAATGTGTTGAAATCATGAAATAATTTTCTGCTAAACTTTCTTCTTTCCAAATGAATGAAAACAAATATTGATTTTGTTTAACAAGTAGACATTTTTTCAAAATTTACGTGCTCATTTAAATATTAATAAGCCAATCATTAAAAAGTCAGTCCCGAGGTATTTTTTGTTTATCATCTTAGAATAAGTCTATATGAATATATTCCCTTCTGTATGATGTATGACAAATAATATGAGTATGATGGATGTTTCAGTACAGCGGTTACAAACCTTAAGGATAGAGAGTTCGTGTAAAGTTCCATCCTACTACCCTCTGTTGGCAGGCGAAATGAAGCTTGATAGCAAGGGCGGCAGCAAAATCCGCGTGTGCACATGCACTGTCATCTAATTCTTCCGTCTATATAGCACCGTCTATCGCGTACCCCAGCCAAAGACTTCCCAATATTTTTACTGTTCTAAGAATTATAAACATATTTTCTCCTCTAATTCATGTCCTGTCTTTCTTATGTTTTGTAAATATTACCCATGTATTCGAAACAGGTTTCTTATATTTAAATTTATGTCTAAATACAAGATGCATAGATTTTGTTTCGAACACCATGATTTGTACGTCAAAACAGCCTTTATGAATTTCTATAGAATCACAGTAATTTAATATTTTGCAGAGCGAACAGTAACCCCTGTTCTTTAAGAAGGCATTAAATTTCAAATGGTCACTTTTAATTAATTTCTTTAAGCTTAAGCTTTGGACCTTATATTTATTGAACCATCATGAGATGACGAATATCGTAGCGGTTATACTTCTCAGAATTCCATTTTACTTAATTCGAATATTTTAACCAAAGATCAAAATATACGAATTCATGGAATATACTCTATTATTGTTCATGATGGTCTTTAGGAATTGAATATCATCATCTTGACTAGATAATTTTTAAACTGTTACTTCAAACCTATTTAAGAGTACGATTGTATCACATTTAAAATAATATTTTCAAAAATTAAAATTAGTTCAAAAATTCTGATTCACTTTTCAAAGAATTCTAATTAGTTATGATACTTATTGCATAAATTTTCTTTGTTTATTCACTATCTAGATATAAATTATAAAAAAGATTATGACATCAAAGGGATAGTTTAAGTTTTAATTTTTTATTATTATTATTATTATTGTTATGAGTTAAAAATAGGAATGTTTAACTTGTTCTATAATAGCATTATTTTTCTGAAATATACTGCTCTGTGATAAAATAATATTAAAACTTAAGAATACTCTTATATTCTTTGTAATACGTATTTTTCTGAAAGAAAACACTTCTGTGAAGCAACCAGTCCTGAAGTATGGCAATTCGCTATTCCTTTTTTTTCTTTATTTTAAACATGTTTCAGTCCTTTTGTAATAATACAGAAATAACTTCTTTCGTGTGCCCATAAGATTTATCCTCGGGTTAAAGACTTTTATTAATTTTTAAACTTGAGTTTAATAAAATAAAATTATCTTTGTTGACAGCATTTTCAAATAACATAAAAAGCTATTACATTACTTCAAAATTATCTAAAATCCAGAAATAAATTTATGTTCAAATGCAGCAGATGTTCATAAGATTTGACAATAAATATTCCTAAATGAATAGGTAATATGTAATAAGGATATTGAAGTCTGGCATTAAAAGACTCTACTTAAATAAAATACTCAAAACAAATAATTAAAAAACAGAAAGTTTAAAAAATAAGAAAATGGAGAACATATTCTTCGAAGAAAAGGGATATGCATAGCTATGTTATACCTGATAAATACATCCCTTTTACCAAAAGCAATATCATAGAAGATGTTTGGAAAAATGCAAATTATTTTAGGAGAAACTAATTTACAGACAATACATATATGGCAAGTTTTCCAAACATGTAAGATGCTTTTAGGGATTCATAGAAATAATCGGAGACCCCACAAAAATAGATTTTGAAAAAAGAACATTGATATACTCATATGATAAATCTAACATTCAACTACAAAAAGTTAATAATAAGTATAAAAGAGCAATTGATTCTTAAGCAACATCTACTTCAGTAATAAATTTAATTCATCTGGAAGCTCAAACCCACAAGCAAACATGCATTATAACTAGTGAAGTCAAATTCATTAGACACACACACGCATATATATATAATATTTCCATACACAAGTGAAGAGTTTAAAATAAACATCTGCTCCTGAAAAAATATTTAGTTTATTTTTGTCAAGTAATTAATCCACAATATTTAGTGAATTAATTCATGTGGTGATATACTTTTTTAAGGTTTCCTGATATAGGTGTATATTATGTGCAATCAAAATGTATATTTTGTGCAATCTGTTAACTAGTTACATTAGGTTTTGATGTATTGGATTTCTCTACATTTATATTGCTGTCTCTTTCATAAATACTTTCATTATGAATTAGATTTTCGTTTTGATCTCTGTTCAAAGGTATCTTTAGTTTTTTGACCGTCTTTTTAATAATATATTTTTTATGGAAATATTTCCATCAATAATTCTAGCATAATCCAACCAAACAATTTAAAACTCGTTTCATCGTTAAATATATTATACTCCCTTATTTTGTTTTTCTTTCATTTTGTTTTTTTTATAGTTTTAAGTGATCATATATTTTGCTAATATTAATAGATGTCACAATTTATTTTTCGTTTAATTTACTTTAGGGAGGGGGTTTCCAATAAAATATAATATTTTTTATAGTTAATTATGAATATTTATTTTACTCATTTCTTGTTTGCAACGTTTCATCAGTTCATTTTTACGTATTGGTACATATCTTATTACTCAATGGTACACAGTATTGATTTCGTACATATTTTTTATTTTTTAATTCCTGAGATTTCATCCTAACTTGTTTTAAAGTATTGCTGTTTAATTGCACACACTTAAATACACATACACACACACGTGTGTGTGTGTGTGTGTGTGAGAGAGAGAGAGAGAGAGAGAGAGAATATATATATCAACAAATAAAGAAAAATAATACAAACAAAATAAAAATGAAAGATAACGGTCTAATTCGATATCATATTTAACCTTTAACATTCCATGCATAATCATCAGTTACCATCAAGCTTGAATACTAGATATATCCTACTGGACCAGCTATTTTTTTGAAGCTCGACAAATTCCTTGTCGTATTAAATTCCAAAACTCTTTCCAAATGTAGTTGAGCTTATTTGGAGATAATCTACGTGGCTATAAATAAACAGGTGGACCATGACCAATGATACTCGTACAACGGTTACTGCCTGCTTTATTACAAGTAGAGTTTGACACTGGTTTAATAAGTTTAGGATAATTTAAGAGTAATATGTAATACAACGAACCATTATTAACCAGCGAAATATATCCAACTGACCACCAGTGCAGAAGAACCATCAGTTCATAAAGTATGGCCATTAAAAAATTTATTACTTCAAACATCAATCAACTAATTAAATTGGTGCAGGAAGTCGATACTAATTGTAGGCTTCGGGATGTCAGCTATTACAAATGTTCAAAAAAAACTTGTATTCTAAAGCTAAATTCAAACCTAATTTGATCTTACCGTACGTTGTAACTTCAAAACTTTTCGAAGCAAACAAATCCAATTTTTGTTGTTTAAAAGGTCTTTTGAAGAATATTACTGGATAAACTGATATTCATGCTCCAGTATTAATGAATTTAATTTAGTTCGAAATATTTTACTATAACTATGCGAATTAATTCTTCACCCGGATTGTTAACATTTTCAAATTGTTTACGGGTTTTTCCTGATTCTTTTAATTTGCTTCTTCGAGGCTCGTTCAAAATGTCCTGAAAAATTCCAAGACATAGTGCTCATAGCATCAAACATTGTTTGTTTCTAGTAAGCATCATGACTCACTAGACAGATGTCCAAGTCTCTGTTATTCGCGTTCATAACGACTTTCGCACTTTAAAAATTTACCGTCATAGTTTTTCCGACCGATGGAACCATCTTCGCCTTTCCAAGAAAGCAACCCATTTCCGGAAGCAACCCATTGTTTTGATTTTTGCTTGATTTCCGGTACATAACGATGAATCCAGGTATCAGTGATGGTCACAATTTGACGCAAAAAAAACGTTGACAATTCGACGTGGCATCAATCAAATTTTAATTTGGTAGCAAATAACTATCAAATAAAAACTAACTTAAGAATCAGTGTCAAATTTGTTTTGGTTCCAGGCAGCTCTTAATGGTCATAACAATTTACCTTAATGATGTCACCTGTTTTCAAATACAAGAACTTTTTGAAAAACTCTCGTAATTACATCCTCAACTAAAATTAGCGTTTCACTATATAATGAAAACAAAATTTTGCGACTTCTTTAGATATTCCTGAGACGATAAGCTGAACTGATTCAAAATTCAAAATTATTCTTTAAAATAGGTTGAATATTAATTATTTCTCTAGGAACTTCATTATGAAGGTCTAATTTTAACCCTATATAATGCTTAATTTCGTTACTAGGCTTAACATTATTTTACACAAAATTGCAAGTACTGTCAAAAGCAAAATGGATATTTCAATTTTTTTCACAAACTGCAAAACAATGATCAGTAATATCAAAATGTAAATAATTTTCTCCTTTAGTACTTCTGAAAGTTATCAGAAATTTTGCAAAATCCGCATAAACCTTTTGTCTGGACTTAAATTGGAGGTTTCATTAATCCAACCATCTTCCAGTTACATTCAAAAACACCAAATTTCCATCTAACATTTATACCTAACTACATGTGTATACATTAAGCGTGGTTCAGAAATGTGATATATTACCCATGGTGCCTTTATCATGAGGTTTAAAATAATTAGCCGTTCAAATGAACAAAAATATTAAAATTAACAAAATGTAGCTTATTAATTGATCAGTTAAAATTAGAAGTGGGAACTGGTCTCAGAAGCTGAAATTGAGGCTAATCTTTATGAAGTTAAATAAAAGGACTTGATTTCACTTCGTTTAATTCTCTTTACTCCCATTTGACCTGTTCGCATATCTACAACTGTCGGCTCTTATTCTCGGTGATAGCGAGCAAAAATCGCACTATGCCCCTGTCTTTTTGCCTAAAATATTTTTAACAATGCAGTCAATAGGTGGCGTTAAGAATTATAATGTAACGAATTTTTTTTTATCTAAATTAATTTCTGAGTTTGTGATTATATTTAATTGAGAAAAAAAAATATTTGCAATTTTTTTTAATGTTTATTCTCGGTTATAATATTAAGAAAAAATCTCTCACAAATACTCTGCAAGACAAATTCCGGCTAAATCAACATCCTTACAGAGAGTTATAAATTGCTGATTCTAGATATATAGAATGGGTAAAGGATTAGTTGATTAAGTTAACAATCTATTTTTCTTGCTTATTGAAACTATGAATATTTGTATTGTTATAGTTTATTTGAAATAAGTTAAGTTAGAATTGAGTTTTATTTGGATTCTAATATTTTCTTAAGTAATTTGAGATTATGGTAAATTTGTTCTATTGATTTTCAGTTTTTATCATTATTGTTATAAAGTAATTTGCTGAGTGGGAGTGTCTGGATCCATAAATCAGGTTTAATCCCGTATTTCTGCCCAAAGCTTGAAACAGCATTTTAAATTATTTTATCACGAATCACCTTTTGTTGTCATCAATAAGTTCTTATAGCATTTTCAGTGTGTAAGTATTTACTGAATTTATATATATATTATGATTATTTAACACTTCTTTTAATACATATTTTATTATAAGCCAAATATATATATATATATATGTGTGTGTGTGTGTGTGT
>BMAW01086560.1:0-24232 GCA_019974015.1 Nephila pilipes
TTTTTTTTTTTTTTTTTTTTTGTCAAATAGTGCACAAATACGGTTGGATCAGCTTTGTACTTGACATCAATAGTTCCGATCAGTTTAACATATACTACTTATCAATTCATTAGAAAAACATATGACCTTCGTCAGTACATTTTGTGCATCTATGAAACTGGTATACTTCAAAGGAGCTCCGGAAATTATCAAGCATGAAAAGGGACGAATGGAATCAAATATTTCATCGACAATCCCTACACAGGTTAATCAAATAAAGATTATAAGACAATTGTTGATGGAAGAACCAAAAATGTTAATACTGACATAAGTTCTTCAATACTTCAATTGCTATGTGTGTGGAGGAACAACAACAATGTAGAAAGATTTGAAGTGAATTAACGAAATAACTCCTATTGCAGAGCATTAAATGTTTGGCATTTCTCATCTCTACACCAAAATAAGAATTTTCATATACTTACTGTACATTTCTTGTAAATTTCATTTTAAAAAGTGGTCAAGAAACACAGATTTACTCAAAATGCCTCCACAGGAAGGAATAATAGAAATACAAAAATAATTTAAAGATGAGGTGGAGTGCATATTGACCGAATAAAGGAAGGATCTGGAATCTATATAGATGGCAATAAGCCACGGATGTTTTTCGATTATCTCATGGATACAGCAAACGTCACTAGCCTCAATGAAGAGGTAATCAGAAAATTCACAGTAATATTGTAAGCAGTTTCTTCACTGCCAGCTGGTTTGTCTCAAAAAGTTCGGATAATTTGTCTGCAAAAACGGCTGAGATGTATGTCAAACTCTGATGTGGAATATCATGCTACTGACTGTGTATAAAATATTAATCCATGATGAGAAAATAAACGAAATTTTGATTTTTTTTTCAATTGGAAAATTCGCAGAAGAGGTGCAAGAAGCTCTGCAAAATTTTCTGCCAAAGTTCAGAGCCGGAAAATCTACAAATGAGGGTATTAAACGTTACTTCTTAGTAAGATTTTCCCAAAACTTCAACACAGGATTTCCAGGACTTCAACTCAGGAATCAAAGGATTTTCTTGTTAAAAGACCAAGAAGTTTTTTCCCAGAAACTAAATAGTTAATTCTTTTTGCTGAATGTGTCACCGAACTATTTAAAGAACTTGAGTTCCTTGAAGAAATGAACCATAGGTTAGAAGTCTACTAAAAATTCGTTGTTTTACGAATTCCATTGCTTAATATTATTGTTGGTTCATTTTGAATATAGTTTAAGTGTTTTAAATTATTTTATGTCATTTTAATGTTTTGTTTCATGTATTTTACTTTATATTAATATACAACAATTTTTATATTTTGCATTTTATTTATTTATTTTTAAATTTTAACCAATTTTATCTGTTACTTCCTGCACCCGCTGTTACTTTAAGCACGTTGAATTATTACATATCTTTTAATTTCTGAAAGTGTATTTAATGTTAAAATTGTGATATCTATTTTTAGTTTTGTTTATTGTACCTTTAGTGATATTATATATGAATATTGAAATCTACATTTTTATACCAGGAACAAAAAATTAAGATACTGAATGAGAGAGAAATATAAATGGCGCGTTTCACATAAATAGTTTAATTTTGAAACTACATTTCAAATGCATAAAATTTTAGTTTCTAATTTAGTATGTGTAAATGCGTGTAACACGAGATTACTTTCAAATATACAACAATCTATAATTAAAGATATCATATTGATTACGCAGCTATTCCTATAAAATTAATGTTGTTCAAATAATCTACAAAATGACTAAGAAGCTAGTATAATTTGCCATCCACTTCACGGATTCCTTAAGTAATATCACTTTAACTTCGAATTATGAAAAGAAGGTTTTCTAGTTCATAGCTTTCAATGAGCTATTTCGAGATTCAGCCATAAATTATTTGTTACCACATTCGATTTTTTCTGGTTTCATATTCAATCAAGTTCTATGAAATGCATTTTGTTCACGAAACATTTGCAAGGAATTAGATGAATTATTTTGGTTTTAAGAGTGAATAAGACAATAAATATATTTTACACCACATATAATGTGATCACTTTTTCTGTTTTAAATGTGTCCTTTAAACGCATTTGAAATGTTAAGTAGAAACATTTGTGGCCGTGGTTGACTAGTAGTCATGAGCGATGACTCGTCCTCTACAGCCTCTAATGTAGCAGATTTTTAGTGGCATACGACGGGTCTTTAATAACATGCATGTTAAATCTTGCCAATATCCTAAGGTCTTTCATGGCGTCGTGTGGAAATTTGAAGAGAGAGGTGTCAGCTTATGTGTCGTCCTCATCATTTGACCTAGGTTAAAATTTACGAGGTTCGTCGCTGATAGCCCTCGTGTTGCTTCCCAGTACGACGTTAATAAAAATCAAATAAGGCAGGAATTTTGGAAGTTTTAAAAATAAAAATGTCAAACACTTCTGGTAAAATGGCTTTTTTGTAAGTTATCTTGATGAAGAAAAGAGCAGAAAATTTTCTTTTTTGCCAGTAAAAAATTTCAACTATTATTAAATAATTTTTTTGTTTTTATTTATGTAATGTTAGAGGATAGATAAACCAGAAAACTACCCCAAATATCTAAGATAACGAGTATACATTTCTAAATTAATAAAAAAAAATCGTTTGGATTTGATTGATTGATTGATTTTTTAATAATGACGCACTTAGAAAAAACATGAGAGTTATTGTCGATTGACCTCACTACTTTGAACCACTGTCAAGTTACTATCACTACCAGTCTCCACAATTTTACATTATACCACCGGGAAGACTTTAAACTTTGACAAATTTAATGTGTAATAGCCCCGGTACTTGGTGGATCTCTAGGTTCATCAGGCCTCAAATCCAAGGCTTGACCGAAATAAGGTCGATCGCGAACTCCCAATATGACCCCTCACTTACGGTGGCCACAAAATAATTTGGAAAGAGTGTAAAATAATTATAAGATAACAGAATTTGATATTTTTGTAATTAAGTGTTTAAATTAATTCATTCGTATAGCTAATATACGAGAATCTAATTCCTGATGATGTTAACAAAATGACATAATTTTTTTAAGTATTCAGCTTTTCAAGAGAAGTAAATGCTAGTTTTGCAAGGATTTTCATCACAGCAAATATAATGATTACATACAAAAGCCCTTAATGGATAAAAAGTATTTATACAATGTTTATTATATTAACAATATTTTTATAAGACATATTTGTATTTGGAACCTATGTTGCAGAAAATATCTGCATTTTCTTTATATCATTATATAAATAAATCTGTTTGTGATTATTTGGCCTCATAAAATATGTTCAAAAAGCCTATCAGCAGACTCATAAAATGTATAATCAGACACATAAAATATTATGTTCTCTGCTGGATCAATTTATCTATCTTAGCGTTGAATAAATCCGTTAAGCACATCTATATATAATCTCTTCTCTACATATATCATATTTACTGAGTTTCATTCTTAGCGATCACCTGACACGTTGAACGCCAGACTATACCACCTACTTACCATTTTAGTTAACTTCTATGTCAGCCTTCCTATTTAATCACTAAACGTGGCTGCAATCTCCTCTGTCTGCTTTAAGTACTCTTCTTTAGACGGATATTGAGTAACGGTTAGTTTAATATACTTAGTATTGATAAAAACTGATGTTTTGTTAAAAATGTCGTTTATAATACTTTGTGATTTAGTGATTTGAGAAGTATTCTTGATCTTGATTTACGTTATTGTTTTCTATAAAAGAATAAATTATTATAAATTTGTCAGGTTTTGCCATTTCCAAAAAAATTTGTTTACAGAGATATTTATTTCATATATTTAAATTTATTACTATCATTTTCAGCAGTTATTTTCGATTATGGATTCGCTGTCTTGATAGCTCAACAATCTTGGTTACGAAATTGTGACTGGTGTCGTTTTAGTTCTCATTCAGTCGTGTAGTGGAGCTGGTGCTTGCTAAATCTGTTGGGACTCAGAGAAATCATGTGGCATTATGCTGAAGTTTGAAGAGTGGAGTTCCAGTTAAGATCTTGCTGTCGCCATTTGACCGGGTTTTAATATTACGAGTTCCATTGCCAACAACTCTCGTATTGCTTCTTATGGGACATTAATAAAATTCTAATCATCTGATCCCTAAATAAAATTATATTGAGTATTATTTTAATTCTGCATTACACGAGAAAATCAATAAGAATAAAGATAATTTTATAAAACGCTGAAAAGTTAACTCAGACTTATATCTGTACAAATACTTTGCTGCACCATTTATTTTACTTTATTCGATGTGTATCTGTAATCCCATTTCATATTGAATATTCAAATTTTTATCAAAAATTTACTTATTTCTATTTCTTTTATTTAGTGATATTTTTTTGTTTTGGTGCTATTAATCATTGAGAATCTTTTAAGATTTAAATAACAAATGACTTTAAATTAATCTAATTTATTGTAATTAAAATAATTAAGTGATGTTCTATAAATCAACTACATCGAAGTTCAGATAATACGAGGCACCTCACCAATAACTTTCATGTTATTTTTAACAGTGAAGTTAATAAACAATAAATCGTTTAAACATTCGCAATTACAACAGTTTACACTGGGATTAACAAATTAACATTTATCTTAAGAATAACGGCGTATGTTTCTGAATAAGATTTGTAATATTTTCTGTAATTTATGCAATTTTACGTTAAGAGTTCAGATGAATTTCGAAAGTATGCTAAATCTGAAAATACTCGTAAACTTCCGTGCACAAATAGTTCGCCAGGCAACTAAGATCGTAGAAGTTCAGTAATGAGAATTCTTGAACAGGCGAAGATTATCTCTAATTCACGGAGCAAATTAACAGTATTAGTTCTTTTTCTGGCAAATGTTTACAGTTACAGTTCTAGTTGTACAGAGAGAGATAGCAGTGGTGTTGTAGAGAATATATACACGCACATATTTTTACTGTATTAGGTTGCTCTATATAATAGTTACCTTCTCACTGTTATAGTGTAATGTGTTCTCACTTGCACTTTTCTTTAACTAACCATTAGACTACTTTATTATGAAAACATTACCTTAAGAAAAAACAGTGTAAATGTAAATGACCTTTACTGCATATGACAGATTGTTTATTGACGTAGCACTTGGAAGCAACACGAGAGCTATTGGCGGTGGACATAGTGATTGGGAATCTCGATCAAGTGGCAAGGACGACATCTGAAACGGCACCTTACTCTTCAAACTCCCATACAACGCTAGCGTATGGACAAGGAGCCGCAAGTGATTTAACGTGCATCAACCCCTTACATGACGGGTCTTATGCGGCCTCAGGGCTCGAACCTATGATTCAATGTAATAACCCCAGCCTTCGTGATCATGACTACTAAGCTACCGCGGTCCTGGTTTTATTGTATAAAAATATATGTAGTAGATAGAATACAGATGAGAATATTGAGAAGATAGAGGAAACATAAGGTCAAAAGAACATTATAGAGGAAAAGTAAACTGTAAAAAGATAGTCGGGGTGACTACTTGAATCGAAACCCATTGTTAAACGTCTACTATTAGAGTCGGCAGGATAAGTAGATATCTTAATTGTAATATCTAGCTGGGAAGGATATATAACCGATACACATATGTTTATTTTATTATGACAGATTTTAATTTTTTTTATTTAATATAGTTAAAGATTGAATAAACTGGCTTAAATATTTTGGGTTGATCTTCATTGAGCAATTATGCCTCATACTCCTAACGTTGCTCATTCGTTTTATAATAGCACCAAAAAAAGTCCCTTCTTTATGGCTGCTATTTACTCATCTACAAAATTAATTCTGCAAGAAATTTGAGCTTTAAAAGCTTTTTATTTTCATTATAAGAGTAATGTAATTTTGTTATAATTGGTTAAAAGTATCGGTAATGAAATTATTTTAAAGGAATCAGGTCTGAAGACCCTTGTTTTTACAAAAAATAACGTTTGTAATTTTTTAAATCAAGTACCCTTCCACGCATAAAAACTTATTCTTTGCCGAAGCTCTGGTAGTTTAATATCGGACACATATAAAAAGAGGACAAAGCACTTTAGTTCTGACATTGTTTGGAAAAAGCTGATCGTAACAAACTCTTAAAATTACCTGTCACCAGCAACAATTTGCTGTCAAACGAATAAATTTCAAACACATTTTATATACATAGAACATCCCACCGTACATACAATAAACAAGAAACATTTTCCAAACTGCACAGCAGTCGAAAACACTGCGAAAGTTAAACAGTCTCGAAAAAGGCAATAAATAATAATTATTTAGAAATGTTTAATTTACAGGTTATATAATTGTATCAGTGTTAAATATATCCTATTTTCTTCTAACAATCATTTTATGTGCTTATCGTCTCCATTTAAATCCGTAACTAGTTTAAATCTATAATGTTTGAATTATCAATTTAGTTTATATCTAGTGTGATTAAAGCACTCATAATATTTTCTGTTTCCTGAGGTAATTAGTTTCGAATAATAATAATAAAAGGCTCTATGCAAATTTCTGCAAAAAACAGATTTAGCCATCCAAAGTGCACTTTTTTTATAATTATTATTAAATTACTCTGTTTAACATAAGGAATAAACTAAGTGATGTAATATACAGAAATTGGGGGGAAAATACCGATTTTGAAATTAAAGCAAACGAAAAATTATTAAATTGAATATATTTAAGCTAAATTATTTAAATTTAAATCAAACGATCAAACAAAATGCAAAGTGATCTGGTAAGCCATAAGTGATCCACCTAAAACAAAAACCCTTTAGGTGACTAAAATAATTGGCTGCCTCACATCTCTTTTAAAATTCTGAATAATGTTTATTTTCAGTCATATCTTGATTCCAGTTTGCATATGGTTAATACATAAATCGGTTAAGTAAATAAAATACTTAATTTTTATATTTGTTTCACTTCAAACCAATAAAAAAATTGGGGAAAATTTATTGCGACATATTTTTGAAACCTGAGTTTATTAGTGGTGAAAGCAAGTATCAGACAAATATTGCATATATTTTATTTCAATCAAATAAAAAAATCAGGAGAAATTTATTATGACGTATTTTTGAAAATTAAATTCGTTACTGGTGAAAGTGGACATCAAATATATACGTAATAACAAGATCAATTTTTGAAAAATGGTCCGGTACGACATTTTTAGGTTAACTAAAACAATAGCCTTTTGAGTGGTATATAATTTAATTTACAATAAAAATTTCCAATGTCAATTTTTAACACATAGCTGTTGATTTCTTAAAGCATTCACCTTGAATTATAAGAGTTGCTTTATGAAATAAAAAAATTCTATACCTATTTAATTATATACACAGAATATTTCTTGTGCAAATCTTTCACAAGATAAACAAACTTCCAAAAAGGAACGAAATTGAAAGTGATAACTGAAAAAAAAATACTTGTCGATAAAAAGGTACTTAAAATTTTATTTTTCTATGTTGCGGAATAATCTTATGACTGAAACAAAACGCCCTCCAGAGACACATTGTTGCTGAACTCAAACCTTTATCACAAAATTGTGTTTGGACGGTTTGAATAAAATTGATACCATCTAAACTCTATAAAATTCAAGGATCTGTTTTAGAAACTTCAAGGATTTGATCTATTTTATACAATAAATAATATTTCTATTGGATATAGTTGCGGATAAAATAAAACTTCTAAAGATTGAATTTTATCCGTAAAAATTTTTAACTTTTTTATACATAAAATTTGAAAAGGCTTGTTCAAAGGAAGTATATGTTCATTTTTAGATAAATTTATCTCCCCCCACCTCTTTTTTGCCTAAGGATGCAAAATTGAGTTTGAAATCATCCAGTTTACGTTTAAATTTCTAGTACAAAATGCAAATGTTATCGAGAAAATGTTATTTTTATTTATTTAGTAAATATGAATACTGCGTTTAAATCTAAAATAATACAAGTTGTTTTAAGTAGACATAACTCCAACTTATCTTCCTTCTTATTAACCAAATATACAAACATAAAATCTAATTATAAATTTTTCAAAAAAATCTATGAAAATATAGCCACAGAAATTTTACTAATTTAAAATCTCAAATTTGACATTTTACTAATTCGTGTTATTAGGTTTGCTCTATTTCTTCACTTAGCATTTTTTTTTTCTTTTTTTGCATCGATCCTTTTCCTTCCAGAAAAGATACATTATTTTTACGAAGTTAGTTAAAATAAATAAATAAAGTATTTAAGTGAATTACATCTTCTGTATTCTATGTATAAAATTCCTATCAGAAGTAGTCGGTTGGAAAGATTAAATAAGAGCTAGAATGAGTTTAATTAATGCAATTAAGGATATGTTATTGCTCTTCTTTTGTATAGAACCCAACATAAATTTTATTTGAGATATTCTATACTTATATTTAGATTTAGGTATTTAGGTAAGTATAAATGACATCTTGAATCTTATATTTCCCACGTTTATATTCGGTTGTCTTTCATTTTCTAGAAACTGAAGTGTTTTCTTTCAGTTATATTCCTTAACGCGAGATTTTATAAATAAATTTATTTGAGAAAAATGCACAAAGTAATTTGTTTTGTTGTTTGAGCCTGGTTACTAGATAGAAGAATATTTTGACGCGTATTTAAGAAACACAACCTCATTATACAATTATCAACCTTGCGTTCTTCAGTCTTTTCTTTATTTAATTTCACTAATTTATTTCAATTCTGCTGATGACAGATTCATAAGTATAATACATTAAACAAACACTAAATCCTTTTGTAAAGTTACTTATCTGTAAAAAATACTGAAATATATGATGAACAATTCGGCATAGAATTTACATTTTATTCCAGTTTCACGTCAACTACACTCTATAATAAAAAAAAACGACGCACCAAGAAGGAGTTGCTCGATTGTAATGAAATTTCATATGTCAAAACATTTGTACAGAACATGCAAATAATTAAAATTTGGTGTCCAATGAATGAATAGCGGGAGCTGCATCGGAACTGCACACTAAAAGGTGTATATAAGAAGCGGCCATTCACAGACGGCCGGAACCCTTTGGTCTTCATTAGAGGCACACTTACAGCACAGCGGTACGTGGACAACATTCTGAGACCTGTTTTGCTACTGTTTCTTTTGCAGTACCCTGCCTTATTTTTCAGCAAGATAATATCAGACCACATACAGCACGTGTAGCTATGAACTGTCTTACAGCTTGTCAAACACTTCTTTGGCCAGTCAGATCTATCTGCAATAGATCATGTCTGGGATGTGATGGGAAGGCGACTGCATCTGCCAGGGAATGTTAATGGCCTCGCTCGACAGTTGGAGCAAATTTGGCAAGAAATACCCCAGGAGACAATCAAGGAGCATTATCACTCTAAACCACGTCGTGTGGCAGCTTGCAACCAGGCTAGTAGTGGGTCAACACTTTATTGAGCTCGCTACTTTATAACTATGTAACTCTGAAATAAATCATTCAATTTTCCTGCAATTTTAATCGTTTTCTATTTTGTACATAATTTTCCTATCCTCCATTGTTTGTCTCCATCGGACAACTCCTTCTTGGTGTGTCGATATTTTTTTTTTTTTTTTTGTTACAGAATATAGTTCTTTTTTTTTTTCTTTTAGAGTGTATCTTATAAAACCACAAATGATATGAAAGAAAATATCCCGGTAGTTCTAACAAGGTAATAAGCATATTCTACATTTGGTAAAGTAAGTGAGCAAACCTGAGAAGAAAGTTTATTTCTCTTGAATAGTTTTGAAAGAGCATTTTCAGCTCAAAATTCCTTAAAAAAATGTGATGGGAAAAATTTGATACATTCATAAAATTTATTAAAGCAATTGAAGTGTATCCAGATGTTCAAAAAATAATATAATGGATATTTAATACATATATATATTATTGTTATCTCCAGTATTTAAGGCCCAGCTGTTAAGGCCCAGCTGTAAGGGGCGAGTTTAGGATTTCACTCTCACAAAACGCTCAGATCAGTGTCAGAAAACCTCTGTGAGAGTGTATAAGCGACCGAGTTTCATTCAGGAATACAAATTGCAGAATATTGTGATAAAAATCGTTCTTAATAAATTATTGTTGTTGTTAAGCAATCAGATCTACTCTTTGTCATAGAATTTACGACAGCAGTTATACAACAGTTAAGTTAAGAATATTGCGAAATGTTTACATACGCTTAAAGTAAATTGCGTAGAACACCAAGTTAACGAGACAAGATGTAAAAAAAATGAAAGGAACTAACGTTATTACTTAAGAAGTTGTAAGTCTAATTTTAGCCAAAGTTTTAAGATAAGCGAAATGAGTAAAAATATACTAAGTTAAGGAAAGTAAAAAAAAAATCAAGTTATTGTTATTAAAAGTTTATGTGTAAGAAAAGTACAGAATGTGCGATGAGAGACGTTTTCTAACAAGTCAGAATTGGGAAGAAAGTTTATCAATAAAAGAGAAAAAAGTAGCAAAGGTCGTAAATTAATAATTTACTGATGAGTTAAAAATAAAAGTATTGTCTGAATGACGAATATCTAAAAGAAAACTAGACAGATAAGAAGTATTTCTTTTTCTAGAAATGAAACAGGTCATCACCTAGCTACAAATACCATAATAATATCGAGAATACTATCATTATAATACCAAACGTATTCGTTATAAAGACAGCTATATAATTGTAATAACAAATATACTCAAAGAAGTTTATTTTTCTTCGAAATAGAGCAAAAGTAACACAATATATATATATATACGTAATATACTTTCTTTCTTGTGAATCTTTTTTAAGGTATATAAAAAGGAACAAATATTCACATGATAATAAGGAGCAATTTCAAAAAAAGTTTTTAATAACAATAAATTCCTGAAAGGACTGAAATCATGTTATATTTTTTTTTAAAAAAATTTCTCAGAAAATATACAATCTTGTTTGAGTTACATATTCATTCATTTATTGTAATATTGTAAAACAAATAACTTTGAATGAAGAAATTGAGTCATGAAAATATCCATTCATAAACTTTATTGTGACACCGAATTAGATATTGAAAGAATTTGTTTTTGAAACTAATTTTATATGACGAGATAGAAAGATACATATTTCTATAAACAGTAAAATAAAAGAAAGAACGCTCCAAATGAAAACCGACAGAATTTGGTTAAGAAAAGAATATAATAAAACCATCTCCATAAATGTATAAAATGAAAAAGTATAAAATTAAATTTACATTTTGCTTAGAAAATCTTTTTTTTTCTGAAAGGAGTTAAGTGATAAGGTGAAAGGTAACTCGTTTAATTACATAGATAGAAAAGTCTTGTATCATTAGGAATAAAGCATTCTTCTTTTTGCACTGGAATTCCCACAAGAAGCCTTTTAAATGGCATTTTTTATTTCAAAAGAATTCAAATAATTATTCATGTATTGTTTCTAACTTATAAAAGGAATTCTATGAACAATATTGTTATATGAATAAAAAGTAGTTTTGTGCATAATAATTGATAACTGGTTGTATAAAACTATTATATATTTATGTTAAAGTAAAAAATTTTTCTATTTGGAACATTCTTTCTATCGATATTTTAAGCATAAGTATTTTAAGTGAAAAGATTAAATATAATCGCTTTTATGAAATAATGGTAAGAATTTTAAAGCAATATCTTCAAAAAGATAGAAATGATTATGAAGAAAATAAAGAATGAATGTTTACTGTCTTCGTTTTTTGAAGCCACCTTTGATATTCTAAACTGATCTTTTATTTTTCATCACTTCTACTTTAAAACTTCCGATTAAAATTTGAAAGAAGTTTAAGATAAATGGAAAAATATTCTAGTATGAGAGAGAGAAAAATAAAATCTATAGGCTATTGTAATCTTTTATTAATATTATATATGGTTTCTTATTTGGGTTATTTTGGATTTCCAACTCTTATAGAAGCACATATGAACTTTTAGAAGAAAAAAAAAATTTTAAATCTTAATTATTCGTATATTATTGTTCAAAATTACCTTATTTTTATTAATTTGAGTTTCTTAAATGTACATAAAAATAGTTTTATTTGAATTATACACTCAAACGTTTATATTTAAATAATGCATTTGATACCTTTAAAGAATATCTATATAAAGAAAAATGTTTCCAGTAACAGCCTCTCTATAGATTGTAATAGGCATAAGATTTAAGTAATTATGAAGATTAAATATATTAAGAATTTATTTGACAACCCTATTCCTAAGACACTCGTAATTAAAATGTTCTTGATTTGGGCCAAATAATGAAAGAAAAATTCCATGAAAAATTTGGGAATAAAGCTAATTACTTATAACTATAGAACGATTACATGAATGCATGATTATATGTTTGTAGAATGTATAAATGAGTGTGAAATGCTTTTTTTAAATTAATATTATTCATAAAATTTTTAAAAGTTTTGAAAAAGAAGCTTTAAATATTTAGTTGTTTGTGGCCTAAAAGACAAAACCTTTACTAAAACTAAAAACAAATGTATGATGGATAAAGTAATAAGAGAAAACTTTTAATAATTAAATATTATTTATGAAACCCCTAACCTCGATAATTTGGTATTGTGTTCAAAATGTAAAACTTAATTAAATTTAAAATAACTTTGAGTAAAATATTAAGACCCTCTCTCACACTTTTAGATTCATTTGAATTCGGATTTTGAAATGACTCTTTTTTAATTTACTTGTAGAATAATTACTAATCTTTCTTCAAAATACGCACAGTTATAAAATCAAAAGTCTTGTTAGTTTTTCTTAAAAGAATTTCTTCAAATTTTAAAATTCGTAAAAAAGAATAGTATTTAAAATTAATGCCAACAATATCAAATAGAAATATTTCTCTAAATAGTTAATGACGAAATTAGATAATAAAATATTTAGAACACCATCGATTTGGTATTATTTTTTTTTATTTAAAGAAGTTCATTTTTCTTTTTATTTACTTCATTTTGAAAGTAAGATTTTATTCTATTCTATCAATTCTAGCGGCATCACTTCCGTTTCTTGAATTCAGTGTATAATGGCATTCATGGAAACTGTCATAAAAAGAGATTATTGTCTCCATTTGCATTATCTTTGAAAGAGAAATATCTCCGACTACCATTGTAGCTGTTATACGGATTCCACTTAGAGTACAAAAAATTTAAAACTTAATAGAATTTCTAGGTAAGTGAACTGTCAAGTTACAATTTGCTTAATTTTACTACTTACAGTCTACACTAGTTAGTTATTATGTTTACCTCAAATCTATTTGTATTTTTCTTTATTCCTCCAGCCGGGAGTCAATGAAATTATTCAGTTTATAAAAAAATATGTTTTAGTCATTAGTTCATCTTCTGTGATATTGACTTTTTACTATATCTGCAGGTACCCAAACGCTTAATAATAAAGACAAATTCCAATCGTTACCAATGATGTGCAGAACTTAATTCAAGATATAAAACACTTTGTTATTTATTTACTTTATCACTAACTACTGTAAATCATTTCATACAATATCGTGCAACTTTGTACATCAATATGATTGCTTCAAATAAAGAAAAATAAATGTTCAGTTTTTCACAATAGGGTTTTTGTTTCCTTCTCTCCTTTCTTTTGAACTTCAAATACTATATTTTTATTTTTTCTTCTGAATTATTTGTAAATATTTATAAATTTTTATTTCCTAATTTTAAATTTCTTAAAAAAAATTATTTAATTTCTTTTGAATACTTCTACTTTAATATGCAATCTCCTTCTTACACCCTATAGTTCAGGAGCAGTTCATTTTAAATAGAAAGTATGTTTGACATCATCTATCTTATAAGTATTGTAAGGCTATGGGGTTGGATGGATTACTCGACATTTCTAAAACACTTAATTTATTTATTTTCTGCTCAGCTACAAATCTATCCTATCACCCTTCTCCTCTCTTTCTTGAAAGCTTATGCTATATATATCAGTCTTAATTTGCATAATCACGTTCTCTTCTTCGGAGGAAGCTTTCTAATAAAAATAATTTCTAAGGCCCGAAAATTCCCCAAGAGTTAGTGACAAGATCGCGGATAGAGCCGTCGCAGTATCATGCTCTACTTTGACCTATAAGAGATTTTTATTACAGTTTCTGAATGAAAATATACAATTTGTTCTAAGCAAAATAAAAAAATATACCTTAGTTATCTCTCTCTAAATAAGTAAGAGTAAAATACCATAAAACTACAAATCTTATTAATACAGAGTATTTTATAACAATGAATCATTCCGCACAAAAAAAGAAACTTAAAAATTACCTCTTCGTTTAATATTTAACATATGAGTAACTACAAGTGGAATTTTAAAATATAATATTTTTGTCCTTAATAAATAAATCTTTTTCGTTTAATTTTCATCAAAATCAAGATATTTACTTAGCCTATTTTTACTTTTTATTTCCAATATTTGTTATAAATTTTCACACGGAATTTAACCTTCATACAATATGCATTCTTACTTTTGTGTTCAGAAAGAGAAAAATCTTCAACAAAAACACAATTAAACTGTTCAATATCAATTATTCTTCCGAATGCGAAATCTGAAATCTTCCAACATCCTTTGATTTAAATAAATTTTTCTACAAAGTAAAATACTTTGAATAAGACATCGCTTGTTTAATCAATACCAATCCAGTTGATTCATCACTCATGTTTGGAATGAGTAAATAGTTTAATGCTACGGAAATTGAATGAAAGTCCTGCGAAACACACACATGCACAAACTTTTCTATTAACTTGAAAATGAGAAAACAGAATCCAACCATCTCGAGATCGTACAAGCACTTAAAATGTCGTGAAACTGAGTTGGTAAAGTTTGTTGCTGTTTATTATTTCCCTATAAATTCAATAAGCGATGGAATGAATGTCGTGGCAAAGGACATGAATAATTAATGATAGCCCTTGTCCCGCATCTCAAAATACAAGTTTCGGAATATCAGAAGTTCTTAACATACATAAGAATCTGTTTCATTCACTTCTTAGTTTATTTTGCGTGTCAGATTTCAAAACAACATTCTTAGAAAATTAATAAGGGTTCCGGAGGCTTATAATATAGACAATAGCTTTATTATTGAAGAACTGTAAATGTTTATAATGATTTTTTTATTTTAAGGGAGACAAACGATGAGTATTCGAAAATGAACTCCGTCATCGGGTAAAAAGGGAACACACATATGGGCTAAGATATATGTTTAATAATGATTTATAAGCATTACATTACTTTTCGACATAATCTCCAGCACATTAAGGCAATTATGGTATCAAGAAACAAGGTTTTATATGCTAGCATCATTGAAAGTGGCCATTATTGAAGTTAGCCCGGATGTTACGGAAGCTTTTTCTCTTTTTCGTTAGCATTAAAGAGATTGTGATTTATGAATCGCTTTAAATACAAGAATGGAGGAAACTTTTTTTGCCTCCATGTCCGTTCTATAGGGCGAATGATTTATTTGTTCTCATCCTAGAGATTCATTTCTTCATAGTGCACATCTGCTCTGTTTGAATTGAACAATCGAAACTACCTTCTAAGTTTTACCTCGCTCATAAATATATCACCATATATTATTCAGAGTTGTCAATGAATTTCTAATAGTCCTTGTATTCAAAAAGGAAATAACTGAAAGAATTTTACAGTCGGCAGTACCATTTACACTGTAGACCTGTGTTCAAAATTTTGAAGTATAAACTAGGTTTCCCACATTTTTGGCCTTGCATTCCCTTTTCAAAAAAAAAAAAATTACTCATCCCCACTTTTGAGAGAAAAATGGGAACACACCGATTTTCCTTCCTGATATCAATAATGCAGTTTTGAGCTTTCTTACTTTATATTTTCATAAATTTTAAAGTTTCAAAAACTTTAAAAATTTTATCATTTTATTTAACAAAAGAAACCGTTCTGAATCGTTTAAAAGAAACAGTGAAAAGATATTTCCTACAGAATGGAAGTTATTAAAAAAATGAATCGATCAGAAACTGGGATTTAAGAACATTTAGGCAGCTCGGTGACAGTTGTCATGTCTCAGGGTTTTTTTTTCCCCTTTTGCTTATGTTTTTATTTTAATTATTATTAAATGCATGCTTCGAATATTATATGGTATTTTTATTCCACATATTAACTACAACTTCTACTAATTATCTGTGTCATTCACTCGTACTTTTATTTGTTTTTGACGCATTGATTAGTGAAACTGATTTGAGAATTTTGATACTAGTTTCGTATTCTGAAGTAAATTTTTTATGAATAATTAATGCTAAAATACGTTTTTTCACTTTCTAAATTTGAAAGATGAGCTCTATTGAATCTGTCAAAAGATCGTCAGGCAAACGTCCCCCCCCCCCAAAAAAAAAATAATAATAATAAAGTTTGCACGAAATATGTATGTTGGATGCAAATCTGAACAGAGTGTGAATGAATCTCTGAACAAAAGTACATTTGGAAAAAAGGTCCAAAGAGATGGTGATTCATCATTTATTGAAAATGATTGCAGTTGTAATGGTTATGGAGTGTTTGATAAAAATATTATGTTTACTAACATTCATACTTATGCTTCTTGCAAAAAGTGTTTAGGAATTATTACACTAACAGAGAAATCCTTTCGAGATTTATTTTGTATTTATGCAATGGAATGTGAGAACTGCATTATGTTATGTTCTTTTAGAAATTGTTAACTGTTAGTTTATAGGAAAAACATATCCCCCTCCTGAATTAAATAAACCTTTTGTATATGCGATGTATATGCGAAATTGAAGGAGGGTCAAGCTGCAATGACAATTTTCTGTGGTATCATTGATCTTCCTCCACCAATAGCTGAAAGGATTTATAATGCTACTGTTAATGTTTTGCGAAAATACACCAAAGAAGTTGCGGAAAAAACAATGCGAAGAGCTGCGTAGGAAGAGGTGACATTCTCAAATTCGTCTGATGCTATTATTAGTGGGGGTGTGACGCAGAAAATCAATAGTTATTCTTC
Organism: Nephila pilipes; assembly: GCA_019974015.1. Classification (NCBI taxonomy): domain Eukaryota; kingdom Metazoa; phylum Arthropoda; class Arachnida; order Araneae; family Nephilidae; genus Nephila; species Nephila pilipes. The sequence continues at coordinate 17,034 of BMAW01086560.1, forward strand.
TCGTGTTGGGATATGTGTTATTATATGTGACAAAATGGGAAAGATGATTAAGTGGAAGTGTTATCATATCATTGCAAAGAAGGTGATTCGTGGAAACTGCAAAAAGGTTCGCCTACTTATAAACAGCGGAAAACTAAACATCATAAGGAGTGCTTGAAAAACTGCGGTGGCTCGTCTTGTATGATGGAAACTGTTGCAATGGTTAGAATATTTGAACCTTCAGAGAGTAATCGTTCCGGGAGATATGTTTCTCTGATTGGGAACAATGATTCGAAAACTTTATCTATTGCTGCATTTGATCCAAATGGGGAATGTAAACAAGTAACAAAACTAGAATGTATCAGACACGTCCATACAAAAATGGGAGTTCGCTTGCGGTATTGAAAAAATCGAAAATCAGTGACAGGAAGTCAGTTGGTGGAAAGAGTAGATCGACTAAATGACTGACTTGATTATCAAGCTTTGTGGAAATGCAATCAGGCAAAGTGAAGCTTGCGTTACAGTTGCTGTTTAGGAACTGCATTTTCATTCCCTTTCAAGTGATTAAGAACCATTGGACAGTGTTTGTCCTGAGCATCGTAATTCTAAATGTAAATGCCAAAAATAATTATGAGAAGATTGTGAGGGTACTTACTTTTAAACATAAGAACAAACTGTGCTTATGACAGTTAAGGTTTCCATAAAGCCAATTTTCAATAAACTATCGCAACCTACACTTCTACACAAATCCCTTAGAGGGTAACACCAAACACTAATGAATCCAAAAGTTCTTTATTAGGGGATTTGAATTGCTGTAGAAAGATAACTGAAATTTCTACAAATGAAACAATTGTTCTTAAGGTATCCGTACACCTTTAAATTGCCATTTTTGTCAAAATTTTCTATTTTCTAATTTTAATATCAGTTTAAAATTTAAACTTTTTTCTTTCTAATAGTGCTTGAGTTTTTCTTATACCTTATTTAGATCTTAAGTTACAGGGATTTGAATTTTACTCAGTAGCAAATTTTTAATTGCATTTGAAAGTTTGTTTTTGATTTTTCTCAAAATGAGTTTGCTCGACATATTTACATACGATAACATAGATATCAATGGAGCTCCGGAAATTATCAAACATAAAAAAGAACGAATGGAATCAAATATTTCATCGACAATCCCTACACAGGTTAATCAAATAAAGATTATGTGACAATTGTTGATGGAAGAACCAAAAATGTAAATACTGACATCAGTTCTTCAATACATTGCTATGTGTGTGGAGGAACAACAACAATGTAGAAAGACTTGAAGTGAATTAACGAAATAACTCCTATTGTAGAGCATTAAATGTTTGGCATTTCTCCTCTCTACACCAAAATAAGAATTTTCATACACTTATTGTACATTTCTTGTAAATTTGACTTTAAAAAGTGGTCAAGAAACACAGATTTACTCAAAAAGCATCCACAGGAAGGAATAATAAAAATACAAAAATAATTTAAAGATGAGGTGGGAGTGCATATTGAGACCGAATGAAGGAAGGATCTGGAATCTATACAGAGGGCAATATGGCACGGATGTTTTTCGACTATCTCATGACTACAGCAAACATCACTGGCCTCAATGAAGAGATCATCAGAAAATTCACAGTAGTATTGCGAGCAGTTTATTCTTTTTAGCTGGTTTGCCTCAGAAAGTTTGGATAATCTGTCGGAAAAAATGGCTGAGATGTATGTCAAACTCTAAGGTGGAATATCATGCCACATACTGTGTATAAAATATTAATCCATGATGAGAAAATAAACGAAATTGTAATTATTTTCAATTAGAAATTTCACAGAAGAGGCACAAGAAGCTCTCAACAAAGTTTTCTGCCAGAGAGTTCAGAGCCGGAAAATCGCCCCAAAAATCTACAAATGAGGGTATCATATATTACTTCTTAGTAAGATTTTCCCAAAACTTCAGCACAGGATTCCCAGGACTTCAACTCAAGATTCAAAGGGTTTTCTTACTAAAAGACCAAGTTGCTCCCAGAAATTAAACAGTTAATTCATATTGCTGAATGTGCCACCGAACTATTCAAAGAACTTGAGTTCCTTGAAGAAATGAACAATAGGTTGGAAGTCTACTAAAAGTACATTGTTTTACAAATTCCATTGCTTAATAGTATTGTTGGGTCATTTTGAATATAGTTTAAGTGTTTTAAATTATTTTATGTCATTTTAATGTTTTGTTTCATATATTTTACTTTGTATTAATATACAACAATTTTTATATTTTGCATTTTATTTTTTTATTTTTTATATTTTGCATTTTATTTATTTTTTTTTATATTTTAACCAATTTTATCTGTTACTTCCTGCATCCCCTGTTACTTTAAGCACGTTGAATTATTACATATCTTTTAATTTCTGAAAGTGTATTTAATGTTAAAATTGTGATATCTATTTTTAGTTTTGTTTATTGTACCTTTAATTGATATTATATATGAATATTGAAATCTACATTTTTATACCAGGAACAAAACATTAAGATACTGAATGAGAGAGAAATATGAATGGCACGTTTCACATAAATAGTTTAATTTTGAAACTACATTTGAAATACATAAAATTTTGGTGTCTAATTAAGCGTGTGTAAATGCGTGTTATACGAAATTACTTTCAAATGTACCATAAACTATAATTAAAAATATCATATTGATTACGCAGATATTCCTATAAAATTAATATTGTTCATATAGTCTACAAAATGACTAAGAACCTAGTATAATCTGCCATCCACTTCTCGGATTCCTTAAGTAATATCTTTTTAACTTCGAATTATGAACTGGTGGTTTTCTAGTCCATAGCTTTCAATGAGCTATTTCGAGATTTAGACATAAATTATTTGTTACCACATTCGATTTTTTCTGGTTTCATATTCAATCAACTACTACGAAATGTATTTTGTTCACGAAACATTTACAAGGAATTATATGAATTATATTGATTTTAAGGGTGAATAAGACAATAAATATATTTTACACAACATATAATATCATCACTTTTTCTGTTTTACTAGGTGTGTAAGTATGAAACCGGAATTTTTGTACAGAAAAAACACGTTTATTGTAATGATATGATCCGAACCGAAGGGAGATGGCTTCTCGGGTCACCTTTAACTGATCCGCCAGTTGTTGTAGTGTTTGAGCCTCGTCTTCGTCCAACAAGGCTTGCAGGTCAGCGTCTTCAAACTTTTTCGGTGGTCTTCCACGTTCTTCGTTCCTCAAGTCAAAATCGCCACTTTTGAACCGTTTGAACCACTCGAAACACTGTGTTTTACCGAGAGCATGCTCACCAAATGCCTCCAGAAGCATTCGATGCGATTCGGCTGCGGTTTTCTTCAGATGAAAACAGAAAAGTAGTGCTGTCCGCAAATCGTAATTTGTTGGCACAAAACTCGACATGTTTATCTCTAATAAACTAATGCTACTGAATGAAATTTCGTGTTATTGTGAGTTGGAAATCTTTGTCGGATATCAATACAATAACAAGACACCGCTGACGTAATGTGTCGGTAACTGCATCGACATCTAGCGCTACCTATGGACAAATTCCGGTTTCATACTTACATACCTGGTAAAACAGATTTATTTTATTCAAAAACTCTGCATTACTTTTGATATACTTTTGATTATTATTTAAAGTAACAAAATAATATAGATCCAAAGATATAGTGAATTTTATGTTAGATATAAATTTTTTCAGAACATCATTTTCTGTCATTAAGCGCATTATATTTTCAAATTCGTTCAACGGAATCTGATAAAACTTTTGTAATAGATTTTGGTCATATCAATATTCAAAATGAAGAATTATTTAGAATTTTTAATGAAGCAATATCAACTAGAGGTTGGATAGAGGTCTCTCTTTTTCAACTTCATCTCAGGTGGCGTTAGCAGTCCCTTTAAAGTTACAGTCATGGTGACTGTTACAATGTTAAATAAGTGCTTCATGTTTCATCAGTATGAAGATCAATTAGTTTCCTAATTGTGAGAAAAAAATTATAAACATAGATTGGTAACTTTTTTTTAAATACTCATCACTTTTAAATACAATCATCTTTTTTCGTAATACTCATCACTTGCAAAAGGAGATTAAGAATTTTATATTACATTAAATCTAATTAAAAATGTACTTTAATTTCGAAATTGCTTATCAGATATGATTTAATTAATCAAATGTCTGCTTTTTAATTCTCCAAAAACTTACATACCAGAAAACGATGTTAAAAAAAAAGAATTCCCTTTAAAAATGAATGTGATTTTGCTTCATATTTGGCTTTTTAAAAAGTAAATGACCCCTTAATAAATATTTAAAAATACTCAGAAAAATATGTCAGAAAAAGAAATTAATCACAGAGATACATTCTTTTTATTCACTCCTTTGAATATATTTCATTTTAGGAAAATAAAAGCTACAATTCAGCTTTGATAAGAAAAGTAGGAGAGTCTCAATAGGTTTACATTAGACACAAAAATTTGTGCTGGCTTGTAGGCAAGAATCTTAACTTTGTCATCAGCTGTCCAAAATTTTAAATATAGGTTTTGGAACACAAGCACACATTCTTGGTGCCCCGGGTGGATCACCGCATATTTTGCGATTCACTCAAGTGTTATTCAAAAAGACACTGGAAACATTGCAATAATGTACCAATGCCTACTATGCCAGCGGGCTGATCTTTTCTAAAAGAATTTTAGAGCTATTTGTTGAATCATGAATTTGATGATTTTCTTTATTAATCTAGCTTTTCAGCGCGTTCTAATGAGAGTTGCTATGAGGGAGAGGGGAGGGGTGAGGATCCTTAACGTCCACTTTTAGAATTCTTCAATTTGCATCCGCAAATGAAACCGGGCTCACTGAGAAACACTGATCTGCAGTCGCAACATTTTGTGACTGTAGTTCAGTGTCGCCCAACGGGATCGGTTCCATCCTCTGATGAGTATTGAAAAGATCAACTTATTCACTGTTCTATAATGGCACATTCTTAGTCACTCGAGAATCAATACCGCACAAGCAGGTTAGCACCATCCGGAGATGAGGAAATTACAAAATTCCGAAACTTACTTTCTGAATAACAGTTGTACTTTTTTTTTTATTTGTGAGGAACTAAATGCTCTCACTCAAATAAATACAACAGAAAAGTAGTTATTTGACGTGTTTCAGGAAATAGTATTGATAAATCTGATGACGGCGCTTATAAAATTCACGTTCTTGTGAACATCATTCTTTTTCCCAAAGACGGAAAGAATAAAATGAACTCAATATGATTATTCCAAATGAAGAAAAGGATAGTTCTTATCTCTCTCTATCTATCTATCTAGACATTCATCTATCTATCTATCTATCCATCTATCTATCTATCTATCTATATATATATATATATATATATACAGCAGCATATAAGAGATATATATACATAGCAGGCGTTATATATATATAAGGCATATATATACCCAGCCAAATACAACATACTTTATCTTTCCAATCCACAAACCAGTCTCCGATACCCAAAAGTAGATGTCGCCACGATCCAAGAGTCATGGATAGTCACGCCACCATCCGAGAATAAAACTAAGACAGCCTGCTCACGCTCTCATGCCACTCTCCAGCTTTCTTCCTTCTGCTACCCAAGTGCTCGAAGTAAACTCTGTCTTCCTGTTGCCCCAATGTCCCATCGATACTAAGGCTAAAATGGAGGCTTGGCCCATCTTTATCCACCTGATGAACTGTTGACCCTACTACACTTTCTACTGTGTAAATACTTTCACTCTTCACTCATCTCCTCGTACAAACAAGTAAAGCTACTGCAAGCTTCCCCATCTTTGAATATCACTCACACATTGGTTGAACTGAACTACCCTAGATAAATCCAGCCCCATTGCGTAAGAGCAAACCATATCGTGTAGATCTGGGATGAAGACCTCCACTGTTCTACATCTACATATATAATCGTTATTTTCAAGGCACATTTCGTCTATATGGTCAATATTCTCAAAGATTGGAATCATTAAAATAATAAATATTATAAACTTAATGTTTTATCACGTTGAGGTAATTCTATTAAATTTTATTCAACCTATATATAATAAATACCACTGCTTCATAAACGATAGAAATCTCCTTTTATTTATTATTTACTAAGTTAAATCTATTACCTAATATTTATTATAATATTTGGTGGTTCAACGGTACATTAAGATAATATGTTTATTTTATTCTAGTGAAGAATTGTTTTAAGCTTAGAGAAAACCTATGAGAAATTGGTGAAAGGACGAAACTCTAAAAGCACATGTACATGTAAATGATTTATAAGACTTGCAATAAACGATTTTTAAACTTGGACTTTAATTCAATTATCTGAATATCCTGGTCATATTTTACAGTTATTGAGTATTTTCTAACGCTTCTATTTATACATTATTGCATTCAAAAATCATGATAAAACTTAAATATCCTGATAAAATTTATGAAAACATTATCTTTAATTTAAAATAGTATATGTAGAAATTGATAAAATTTAATAGTGAAATGTTTATTAACCCAAACAACTGGAAGGAATAGTTTCTAAAATATTTGGAATATTATATTGCTACTCAGTGTTATTTTAATCAATTTACTACTACTGGAAAAAGATTTAGAATCCTATTAATTTTAAATTTGGCAGTTTTAATAAAAATAATTAATTTTAAATCTTAAGAATTTAAATGCAAAATACATACACTAAGTACTTTCGAATAATGAATATATCGCATCCTTGAAAAATAAAATCTCCGAAATTTATATCAAATGTAATAAAATATATTTAAATTATTTATTTTAATTTATTAGGTACTTAATATAGCTCACCATAATTCTTTCTAAATGTGAGCCAATATCAGCGGAATTTTAAATTAATAGTATTAATAATTTCCTGCACAAAATAACACCCTTCTTCTCTTAATTATCACTTGCATCACTCTACTTTTATAGCTTTTGTTAAGAGATGTTCTAGATTTAATAAATATAGAACCAGGATATTTAAAATTGTTACTATAAATTATCAATATATTTGGTTGAGCACATTGTGAGGTAATCTAGAATTTTTACTACACTCATCCAAAAATTTAGTTTTATTCTCAAATGCATCACATCGAAAATGAACTGGTAACCTTTTTGAGCAATGTAATAACGTGCCACCA
>BMAW01086565.1:0-57834 GCA_019974015.1 Nephila pilipes
GAATATGAATATACTTTTTAATTATATAATGTGATTAACTGTTTAGGTGGCTTTAAATGAAGATCGTGAAATTCTATATGGAGAGAGAGAAAGATAGAGCGAGTGTATGTATACAAATATACATACATATATATATATATATATATAAATTGTGTAATAAATTTACTGGAGTGATGCTTTTAAAATAAAAACCACCCGATTACATAAAAGCTTATAAAAACGGCATTTACTGTAAATTGAAACTGGTCTTAAAAATTGTTTTATTTGTAGTGCCCTATTATCAGGAATAAAGTATCAAAAAATTATTATTAGCCCAAAGTCAGATTGTTGAATTTCAGAATCCTTTGTTGAGAAATGATATGCATCATTAAGCGCAAAGTTTTCCTAAGAGACATATCGTAACTATTTTAATTTAAAATTAAAATAAAAAAAATAAGCAAATACATAACACATGTTAATGAGCTGAGGAAATGGAAGCAGCTTCAAACATCTATTCCATTTGTTATTCGAAATGAATGACGTAGAGTCTTGGTGAAAAACACTTCCGTTTACATATATTAAAGGACAACAATGACAAAAAATGCTAGAAAGTTATTTAACAGATACACATTTGATAACGGTTTATGAATTAATTTTGAAGAATTTGGACAATAATTGTGAATGTATGTATATTTAATTGACGTACGCACTGATATGACGGGATAGAAGGCATGTGTTTAAAACTTTCATTAAAAGATTTGGTTAATGTAAGATGCAGTTCATGAATTCAAAGGATTGCAATAATATATATATATATATATAGGCGTATATCTTGTTAATATACGTATACGCCTAATTGTAAGTACTAATTTTAGATGTTTATTTTTTTTCAACAACTGATACGAGAGGGGATGGGGTCGAACATTATTTTATTGAAAAGTGTAACAGAGAATTTCTTGTATTTTAATATACAAATAATTCTAGAATTAAAAAAAATATCTCAAATGAATTTCGAAACTTTGAACCTGAAAATTATGACTGTAATTTTTGTGATTGCATGAATTGAAAGATTATTATTTACGTCGCACTTAGAAGTAACTCCAAGGCTATTTAGGATAGACCTTACCATTGTTAACTTCATTAAAGAGACGAGGGTATTTACCTCAGCAGGAGGCTCTCTCTCTGTAAACTTCTACACCACGCCAACGGGAAGACTTAGAACCTCTGCAGCCTTTAACGTGAAATAGATCTGCTACACGGTGGGTCTTTAAATGTATCAGGACTCAAACCCACGTTTTGATGAAATCATCAGCCACAAGTCTGCGATCATGATCCCTAAGAAAAAATTGTCTATTAGTGGCATAAGATTGGAACCCACGACTCGACGAACTCAACGTCGGTAGCGAATTTCGAGTCTATCGAGGCCACTAGTCTATCGAGGCCACTGTTAATACAAGGAATAAACGTAAACTCTGAATAGAAAATAGTATCCCCCCTCACGCCCTTTCCCCCCAATAAAACGAAAGCCTTCTGTATTTTGTATTTTTTGCAGATTTTGGAATAATAAATTGTTTTTTTCAATGAAGCAAGTGCAATGCTAATGAATATTACGTGAATTTCGGTAGAAAACGTTTTTATAAGAATAAAATAATTTAATGTATGGGCTTCCATATATGCCTATTTTAGTTAGAGGGAAATTATTACAGCTATTCTTTGCTCAAACAATCTTTAATAGTTTATTGTGTATACATAAAAGGTATATAACTATTAACTTTAACGCTGTATAGAAAATAGGCTACGTTATTAAACAACTGAACTTTTGGCTCATATAATAACTCCTAACATTAAAATAGGCAAAGTAAATGCTTGCAGGAAATAGTGTTAATTCTAATTAATTTAATTATTTCCAATAAGATTTAAAAAACATTAACTGAACATAATTTTTAGCATTTGTGCTATTTATAATCACAAGAATGATGGGTTCCAAAGAGTAGTATAAATTCAAGAATAATTCAAAGAAAATATATATTTGTTGTTAATATTGTTTGATTTCTTGCTGATTGTAAAATAATTTGTTTGAGTTTGATGTGCTCTTATTTTTAAATGCACACTGTACTATAAAATGTGTAAACGTTTGTCTACACATACAGAACAAGACACAAATTATTCTTAAGATCAATAATCATCATATATCGGGTTTTTAAAATTCCGAGAACTAAAAATTCGTAAACTTATCGTAAAGAAACTCATTTTTAAGAGAATTTGTTGATTATGGTAAAAATGACTTATTATGTATACTAGAAATGTTTTGATGCTTACATTTACGAAAAATGTTCAAAAATCCATCTTTTTTTCTGAAGTTGAAATCGTGTACCCATATTTTAAGAAACGTGTTTAAAGAAGTTGGGAGTAATATCTTACATACTGTGATTGAAACTGCAATTTTCAGATTTTCTTTTACTTAATTAAATCCTGAAACTTAGATCGTTAAATGTCCACAAGTAAAATTCTAAAAGTGGTCATTCCATATAAACTAGCCTCTTGGCTTAAAGAAAACGGGGCAACATGCAATACGAGCAATAAAACCATGGAAATGGCTTAGATTTTTTTTTTTCGTTTTTTGTCCATCAACTCATCTTGAAAAATCTTTGGTCATGTCTCCTTTGATACGAGTATTCCATGATTTTCTACTATGAGAAAGAAATGATTTTTTCAAAGTATTCCTCAAATTATATATGCTCAGAAATTTGCCATACCTCAAAATATGTGCAAACGTGATCGGAATTTCCTTTTAAGAATGACAGATATTTGAACTTATTTTAACAAATATCGATATGAAATATTTTAGAAGTCCTTTTCACCCTTAGCAGAAAAAAAACTGTTATAAAATTAGTTGTTTGTGTATTACAAATTCATGAATTGTCAGAAATGGGAATTCTGACTCTCTATAGTTCTTGCCTGTTAAAAGACATTTAGGCATACATATATAAATTTATATTTATTTTTCTTTACTTGATGTTTTATTTATTTTGAATAAATAAATGTAAATCATAAAAATTAATTTTTATTAAATATATATCTGGACTAATTAACCTTATAGTCATAGAGAGATGACAATTTCATCATTTTCAATTGAGATATCTCAAAGGCAATTGAGGCTTCAATTGAGATATACAATAACCTAATTTACATCTTTGTTGGCTCAAAGATGGGGCTAGATTAGATAAATGAAAATATCTTAAAACAGTATAATTAAGCTAATTCACACGTTACTTGGTGGGAGATTATACAGAAAGTTTGCAATCATAGTAAAGAGAGAGTCATCCATTAATTTAAACATTTACCAGGACATCAATCAGTAACAAATATTGAGTTCCAATTCATAGTGACAAATGGTGCAGGTTAATTAGACGAAGGGACTAAATAAATGGCTTTTCGGTACTAATGTAAAATTTTGCCAGCCTTGAAAGTTGGCACATTTCCAGCCAAATGTACAGGAGTCACTTAGGGGGACAAAAATACCCTTTCCCAAGCTGAATAGATTGAGTACTAATGGTTTACCGTCATTATGAATACGAAGCTATATAAATTAATCTATAAATGATTATAACAGTTTTTATTTGTTAATAACTAATTGGATAAACATATAGATAATACTTAAACGTATAGATAATCACTGACTTTGGTATACGTATTGGTCTGTTGAATAGATAGTCACTGAAGATAATAATACATACATAGATAAACATTGAACTTCACAATATACCTAGATATCTACACTATTCCACTTTTCTCTTATCTCTAGGGTTTCGAATGTCCTAATTTTCGCATGTACCTTCTCAGGAATTAACTTGTTTCTCACGCTCAAATGCAATATAGCATTTGACAGGTGCAAGGAGCCAGATCCTTACAATCCTAAATTGAAACATTTTATTTTCTAAGTATCCTTAATTACCTTTTTTTAATAAACCTTTTCTAATACATTTCAACTGTTTCATTGAATTATTTAGGGTAATTTGTATTAGAGATTCCGTTGCTCTAGAAATTGCACAATTTAGCTATTGTTATTTTTTCTGAGCACAGTCTAATGACAAATAGTAGTTAGAGATTTGTATTTCTTTCCTGTACTCAGAGTGAATCTTTAAAATCAGGACAATTTTAGCCAGAAAAATCTGTTCGTCCTCGACACAACCTTGATTCAATATCACGTTGAAGAACATAACATGTCTCCGGGATTTCAATTGATTGTTTGGCTTTTATTAACGTGTCTCTTGCAAGTAAAACGAGAGCTATCGGCGAACGGACCTCGCAATTGTTAACCTTGGTCAAATCACGAGGAAGACAATTGAGCTTGTACTTCCCTCTCCAAGCTTTCACATCGCAGGAATTTTAGGATTAGGACCTGTCTTTAGTGACATCAAGATTCCAAACTATTACTCGATTGAAACATCTGTCGCCAAGTTAACAATCAGAACTAGACTACCGCGTCCACCTTAGGTTTACCAGCTAAAATTTTATGGAGTTCTAAATATGACATTATTATCAAAATTCTAATTTTAATAAATATTCAATGATAAATATGATGGATTTAATACTAAAATTTTATAGTATTTTTTTTCACCTTTGAAATGGTCATATGTTGAATTACATTTCCGATTAAAAATTTTCCATATAAATTGTTATGATTTAATATTGACTGATAAATCCTCATTAAATTGTAGTATTGTTTTTGCAAAATATTAGGAATATCATAATAGAATAGAATGAATATATGCAAAAATATTCTAAGAAATGTAAAATATTCCTCAGGTTTCAAGTATATTCAGATACTTTTTAGTTTTTTATTCCAGAAAAAATAATTATTTTAGATATGTAATATCATAACAATGTGGATATTCCGAACAATTAAAAAATCAAAAATTTGTTTTAACTTACATATTTTGCAGTAGTAGATATTTATTTCTCTTTAAGTCATTTTTATATGAATTGAAAATAAATAAAATAATAATATTTTTTTTCAGTTTTTATATTAAAATTATTAAATTATATTAAAATGAAAAACATTTATATTTTAAATTTTAATTATTATAAACAAACCTTATGTTTAAATATTAATACTAATAAGTTGTATACATTAAAAACAAGCAATAAATATTTCCAAAATATATTTAAGAAAAGTTTTTGAATCAAGTGAAAAGAGTGGATATCTTATAATTTTAGACAAATTTGATTCGTTTGTAATTTAGATATATCATAAGCAATTGAAAAAAATTCAGATTTTTCGAATTATTATTTTTTTTTCTACGAAATAGTATTATATTATTCATATCATAAGAGGTCATAATTAAAAAAAAATATTATTTAATTTTGTGACATTGGGCTATTCATGAATTTCTATTCACTAACCTCGAGAATATAATAAGAAATTGAATAGAATAAAATTACTATTATACCCATCCAAAATAAATTACGCTTAGGTAAATTAAATGTTAGAAGGGAAGTTAAATGAATTATAGGTAATGAGATATATAAATAAAATACAATTGATGAGGATAACGATCAGTTGATAGATATTTATACTTCGTGTTAAATCATATTAGTCAATTTTGGGGGGTGGAAGCGAATCCCATTTAAAATATTAAGATAAGAATCGGCGGTTGAAATGAGGTGATTGAATTGAAACGAGTGAATTGATAAGCTAAGAATTTATTAGTAGATCTTAATTTAGAATATAAGCATTCAGCGGGATTCAATAGTTATTCTATCCTTCATTGATGAATTATCTCATTTTTTACGCATATTCAATTGTAGTCTCGTATTTAATAGATGCTTATTTAAAATGAACACTGACAATTGAAAAAAAATGAAGAATGTGCATCACAATTTTAAATGAAAAATAAAGTTTCGTAAGTTTAAACATTTAAATTTTATGGATTAAAAAGAAAAAAGTATAATATCAAAACCAAAGAAAGTATTATACATCACAAAATCAATTATTGAATTTCGAATATTACAAAAATATAAATAAATTAGCGGACAAAAGAATTTTCGGCGATTTACTAAGCACTCTTCACATTTCTGTTAAATTCTGAGAAACACTTAATCAATAAACTGCTTAAATTTCTTGGCAATTAATTTTTCATAAAAGAACAGTTAATATGATTTAGAGAATGCAGTTCTGTTAAACATCCTATTCCGCGTAGGGGGATGCTATACATTTTGCCTTATCGGTTAAATTTAATTTATCACATTGATGGAATATTTCACAAATTGCTTGGAAAAGTTTTAATCTATTCTTTAATATTTAACAAGAGTATTGTGCTGAGGCGATATTTTTGATTTCATATAGTCGTCCTGTTTCAAACAGTAATTACTAAGTTAATTAGCCATGATGAGGTTAATTTTAAAAGACAGGTTCTTGACTGATAAATTATGGAGCAAAATATTCAGCAGCGTTATCTGTCAATTGAGTCTGATGGTGTGCTTAGTGTGTAATGCATTATTCAACATCTTGCCAATAAAATGTCATTAATATTTCAACAGAAATTAGTGTCTTTTAAAGGTGAATCAAATTAAGAAGTTATATGTGTTTGCATCATATTTAACTTCAATAAAACATTACCGCTGTATTAGTAAAATTAAAGAATCTGAATTAAAGAGTTAAGATATAATTAATATACATAAAATAGAGTAAACCCAAAAATTATTTTAATGTAATTTATTTAAGTAAGTCATAAAGTGAAATGAAAATATTAACTACACATCTAATATAATAAAATGACAATTTTCCCCATATTTCTAGATTTCTTTTAAATATACGAAAGACGTTCAGTAAAACCTTAGATAAAGAAAGAAAAACAAATAGTTTTAGGTAGATTTTTATTTTTCAACATAAGGCTCTTATTAGGATCTATCAATTTCTCCAAGCGTTTCTCCAACTTTCTTAAGTCATCGAAAAAGTAAGATTTCGAAAGGTTTCAAATTAAGTATTTGTTAGGGAAACGACCTCTTCATTCACGTAGATCACTGTCCATCGAGTTATTTTTTTAAGATTGGAAATAAAAAAAAAAATTCACTGTGGACAAAATCTGGTATTTCATAGGTGTACATCCGTGCATTGTCTGGATGGAAGAAGGTGTTTTCCTTTTTCAAATGAGAATGTTTTTTTTCTGGTTTTCTCCGCTTAACCAATGCAATAACTCTCCAGGAATCCGACGAAAAAGCTCCAAAATAGCCTCCAAGTCGACCACACGATTGCATTTATTTTCTACTGATAGCAAATGCTTCACCCAAATTCCCGAGGTTTTTCACACCAAATATTTCGTGCAAAATGCTGTATATTGCGATATTCCAGTGGTCTCAACTATTTCGCGCACTTTGATTTGTCAGTCACTCGTATAATAGTGGATTTCAGAGAGCATTCACTTCATCTAAACATCTCGAACGACGGTCATTTTTGAGGATCTAAGGACACGTTTAATCTCAATTATCCAATTGCAAAGACAGGAGTAGATGGGCCATGAACACCGAACTCAATTTTGATCTATAATGGTGTTAAGTCTTTTTAATATAAATGTTTAATCACCACATGAAACTCACTTTTATTCCATTATCCTAAACAAATATGTTTCTGGATTCAATCGACAATAAAAAAAAATCATGTGTTGGAAATAACAGACTTAGACAGATATCTAGGTAGCCATGGTGCTTACTAAAAGCAAACAATTTTCGATGCTACAAGCAAAACCTCTTGAATTTTCTAAGAATTTATTATAATGCACAAAACACTGACTGTATGTTTTATATTTACAGTAGTATTTGTTCACTTCATTATTTTTTTAAAGAAAATATTACCTCGAACTATATTTCTTATAATATATATAAAAATTTATTTCTGTTTACATACACACACACACACACATACACATATGCATATATATTTTTACATACTTACAATGACGTTTCCCTGCAACGTTATTCTGATAAAAGAAAAAAAGACTTTTACAAAGATTTCGTAGGTCAACAGGGAAAACTTAAGCAATGAATTCTCCTCTTGGCACTTATTTGGTTATATGGAGAGATACTTGGCAAAATTGGCGACTGAACCATTTCCAGAAATGCTGGAAATATCTTGAAATCTTAGAGTAAAAATTATGTACTTGTCCTGAACATTCCCTATAATGTCGCAACTAGCCATTATAGCTACCAAAACGGAGAAATGCTAAGCTTAAGGGATTCAATCAAAATTGATTCATCAAATCCATCGGCATTGGGTGAGTGGATCTGATACAGAATCTGTCTGTAGTGTGACCGAGTGAATTTGCATTGAAGTGGTTCGTATCATTTGGGAAATTTGTCTAGACAACTGCAAGCCTCCGCAGGAGTGCTAAGTGTTACTTTGGAAATTTTTCCATATGTGTAACTAATAAACTGATGAACTCAGCGTTATTGAAAGTTCTGTGACTGTTATTACAAGTGCTGGTTTGTATTTGTGTTGCTGATCTGTTCAATGTTAGTTTTTGTTCTGGTTGTGTCACTACTTAAATGTCATTTGTCACTATTCTCTATGATGGATTGTTTGTTATCGTTACACTCACGGAACAAGATGTTTAGTAACAGTATGAGAATATGTATATATATACACATATATATACTTGCACACATATATACATATAAGCTACGTATAATATTCAATTATGAAGTGATTAAGATAACTCATAGTATTCTTAGAAATATTACAGAAGTACTTGAATTACCTCATATTTAAGTATTAATTACCTTTACTTCTCAAAACTCCTCTCTTTTTACTTAAAGATCGGAGCTTCTAAAATTAGCTTTGTGCGTCTATCACATATGGCTACATTCTCAAAACTCATTGTTCAAGTTTTTTTTTGTATTAGCTTTCTCTTTCAAATATTTTATTTCCTAAGCAATCTTGTAGGTGAATTATTGGAAATACGAAATGTTTCTCAATCAGATATTATTAGGAATATAATAATCCATCTTTCTTTAAGTAAAGTTCCATTCATTTTCTTATAGTTGTTTGATGTTTGTTTGTTGCTATTTTATAGTAAAATATTTTGATTTTAGTATTCTGAAAAAATTCGTGTGCTTCTTTCAGCTTGTAAATCTATCTTAAAATATCATCTGAAGTTCAGATATAATTTGATTAGATATTTTCTTAGTTCTTATGCAATTTTCGAATATATATGTCAGTTAAGGGTTTCTTTGATTTATAAAGATATAAAATTGCCTTTTTTCGTAATAAGCATGGTATAGAATATTAAATTTCAATTTTTAATGTTTCATTCAGCCATCGCATTTGACTATATTACTCAGATTATTATTAACCATTTTATATAAATGTACTTTATTTTTAATTTTTCATTTGTGTGCTATTTCTTAAATATACTCATGGACAAAAAAATTAGCGCTCTAAGAAACAATTGGGGAATCGTAACGAAACTTGGCATGAAGGTACATGTCGGGGAGTTATGCATATGATTAGAAAGGCAACATGATTGCACATTACGTATAGCCGGTAGAGGACGTTTAACGTCCGTTCTCTGTGGAGTATAAAACAGGTAATCAAAGCTTATTTGAGTGTGCTGAATCGCTTACAAAGGAAGAGCTGAGGTAGACATGCTATTATACCGTTTTCGAAGACAATATGAGCAGCTGTCGCAGTTTGAGAGGGGGATAATCCTCGGCATGATGGAAGCTGAGTGGTCAGCTATGCGAGTAGCTCGTCAATTAGGCCGTTCTGATTGTGTTGTGAGGAGGTGTTGGGACCAGCGGATCCGAGAGATGTCATTTACACGAAGACCAGGCTCAGGACGCCTTCGATAGACCAGTTGTCGAGAAGACCGACGCATCGTAAGAAATGCACGCATACAGCTAACTGCTTCATCGGACGTCATCCAGGCACAGGTAGCACCTTCACTAGGGGCCCCTGTGTCTTCTCGAACCATAAGAAGGCGCCTGGCTGAAGGACATTTGGGATCTCTGCGCCCATTACGTGTGCTGCCCTTGATTCCCACCCATCGACGCCTCCGTTTAGAGTAGTGCCGCGCACTACGGAAACTGGACTGCAACGGAATGGAACCAGGTCGTCTTTAGCGACGAATCCAGATTCGATCTCAGCAGTGATGACAATCGTGTTCGTGTGTGGAGACCCGGTGGTGAATGCCTCAATCCTGCCTTTGCCTTAAGGCGACACACCGCTCCCACAGCTGGTGTGATGGTATGGGGTGCCATTGCCTACAATACACGGTCGTCTCTAGTATTGATCCGTGGCAAAATGACAGCCCAGCGGTAGGTCCGTGACATCCTGCAACCACATGTGTTACGACTCATTCAACGGCTCACAGGAGCCATTTTTCAACTAGACAATGCTCGGCTTTACACGGCAAGGGTGTCACAAGACTGTCTCTGCACTGTTACTACCCTTCCTTGGCCTGCCCGATCCCCAGATTTGTCTCCAATCGAGCATATCTGGGATCATTGGGGATGGCGAGTTGGGCATCCCACGAGTTTGAACGAACTAGAGGCAAGGTTACAGCTAATATGGAACGAAATATCTTAAGACATCATACAGAACTTGTATGCCTCAATGCCAGATGGTATCGAATCGTGCATTTGCGCTACAGGGGGTTCAACAGGGTATTAAATCCTTCGTTTTTCTGTATTTTTCTCTGAAATAAATTATCCTTTTTCTTTGATTTTCTAATCATTTACTTATATCAAAGTAGTCATTACGTATGTAAAATTTCGTTTCATTTTGACTATTCCTTCTTGGTGCGCTAATTTTTTTGTCCATGAGTGTATAATACCTTGTCAATTAATTTATAAAAACTTTTTTTTTGGAATGAATGTTTAGCTGTTCTGTGCATATTGTGTAAAAGGGATTCTCATATAATTTTACCTTTTAAGCAAATTTACATATTTAACCAATTTTAAAATTATTTCAAGAACAAAAGTTAATTTCATATTTAATTATGATCTTCTTTCTGTGTTCTTTGCAAAGAAATTATTTTGCGAAAAGGCACAATCTAAAACATTTGCACACATTTCATTGTTAAAATTATATAGATCATTTGTTTCCTATTTATTTGTTAAGATGCTTAGATTAAAATTCAATCTCCAAGAATTCTGTTTAAATATATCAAATCTGGAAGTTTTGCAATAAGTTGCTTTTTTCTGCAATACAATTTCCCTAGGTGAATAAATTTAATGCAACTCTCGAAAAATTAAAGAAACCGACTCTGAATTACATCCCAACTGTGCTAGGAGAATATTGAATTGAAAATATTCCTTTCTACTTAAATATTCATTTTCCTTCTCTTTGAAATAAAATAAAGATTTATCTAACTGCTAGAGTTTATAGGTAACAACTTTTGTTTTGTGCGCCAATTCTTGAAAACTGATCGTCTGAATTGAATTATGGAGTACAATTGTAATGGAAATTCTTATATGTTTACTATCGATCTCATATTCTGGAAAGAAAATGATAATAATGTTAGAATACTTTTCAAACATTTCATATATTTCCTTTTCAACACTTTTTCTTATTTTACATTATGTTTTTAGATAGAAATTGTAGGAATTACATCTGATTTCTATTAGTTTCATTGAATATTATAAATTTATTCTTAAGTGAATTGTCAGATACATATTATACACTATCCAGTGAAATTTCTACACATTTTTCAACATACAATCAATAAAGTTGTTGAAAGGTGCTTTTGGCGACCAGTGCAGTAAAAAGAATGCTTAGTAGAAAGGTGATATTTCTGCAAATATGGCACCAAAAGAGAAGTCACGGATACACAAACTTGTGGAAAACACGAGTTCAAATTCAAGGTAACTTAAAAAGAAGGAGAAAGGACATATTTTGATATATTCCCCGCAAGTGAAAGTAAAATATCATATTCAAATAATGGCCACAAGAAACCATCAGGATGCCTGGAGTGTTACACAAAAACTTGGACTTGACAAAAGTTTAGTTTTAAGAGCTCGAAAAGTCTTCCAGATGCTAGGTATAGGCTACGAGAAAGGTTGGCAATTGTCGGACGAGGAAAACAACTTCAAGGGAAGATTGGTAAAACTTTCTGAAGGCGAAAAAATACCGGACCCAGACATCAGGCAATATTGCTCAGCAGCTACATACCACAACCGGAAGACAAGAATCATGGTTTACTAAGACCATGCATCTGCATAAAGGTGGGTTATTGGACCATCGTTCTGAACTTTGTGTGCCATTAACAGCAGTTCGTCGTTGCACCATTTACAGTGGAGTAAAGAACGCAAAGACCCAAAAAAAATGTAATATATCTTGTTTACTGATGAGAGTCATTTCAATCTGAGCAATGATTATCATTGCCAGTTCATATAAAAAAGGTAGGGATATGGTTTCAACCCGCTAGCATCAGGGAAATAAAATGTTGGGATGGTCATGGAGTTCTAGTGTGAGGAGGTATTATGAAGAGGCTCCAAATTTTTGACAACGGCTCACTTTACAGAAATTGTTAATGTGATGAAATTATCCTCCCGCATGTGCGTGCACGTGCGTCTGATACAAGTTGCTGTATGTCCAGACATCTTTTTGTGGAAGATAATGCACGTCCATATAGGATCTCTTAATTTTAGGAGTTTATGCAAAGTGAGAATATCTGCAGAATGCCAACGTGTTCTCCTGATTTGAATTACATCGAGCATGTGTGACATGCTTTTGGAAGACTCATAGCAATAAAATCGTATCCTCTGGATAACATCAAATAGCCAAAACGGATGCTTCTTGAAGAATGGCAACACTTAACCAAATAATATTGATTGTTACCTCCTCAAGAACTACTCGATAATTTTGTATTGAGTATGAACAGACGGTGACAAACAACCATTGTAGTTAGGAGTGGTCACGTACCTTACTAAGGGACTATGGTTTGTTCTTCCTCATGGCCTGACAATGATATTTACAATCACCATTCTGTTAATAAAGCATGTTTCTGCTTTGTTCCATAATTTTGGAAAATTCATTCTTTTTGGTCACTCTGCTTTCATCAAACTGTAATTGCTATATTGTACAATTGTAGTGTGAATTTCATGTAACCTAGTTGACCTTGACGGAATTATTACAAAATCTGAAGAGCTACTTAAGTTTCGTATACTAGAGTATACATATATATTTTTTTCTGATGATATATATACTTTATTTTTAATAATACAATACAAAATAATAAGGAAATCTAGTTAAATATTTTTTATCTATCATACTATTTACTTTATAAGTTTCCAATTAATGTTTCTAAAACCATTCTAAACCCTCTCTGCATGATTTTTTTTTCTTTTTTATAAAATACATCAGAGAGATATAATTCATGCTTTAGATAAAAGGAAGAATGCTTAAGAATTCCTATTGTAAATATATAATATAAAATAATTAAAAAATAGTATGATGTAAATATCCATCATCATACAAATTTACGCGTTAAGCTCTGTAGAAAATAAATAAAACAATAATATATTTTTGTACCATTATCCATTCATTATCTCTTTGATTAGCGAACGAAATCTCAGATTGGTCATAAAAATATTCAGGAAATCGCACGTTTCTTCCAACCACAAAAAAACGCGAAATGACAAGTTCAGGTTTGCTATAATTATTGTGACATTTAATTTTTTTACAGCTACGTTTCTTGTTACGCAATTGTTGTGAAAAAAGTTGACAGCAACAACCAATTTACAGTATGCCTGTTTTGAGTGGAATTTTTTTTCACTAAATGCTATTATGGAAATTTCCATCATCATGCAATGAAGGATTAAAATACATAAGCATTGACAGCCATAAATATCATCATCAATATTAATAACTATTCCTATATGAAAACAAATCAATTTACTTTCATTTAAAGATGAAAATTGAGTTTAAAACAATTACGGAGACAGCGATGTTTTTTCTAGGTAAATGTAGGAGGTCTGTTCACTTTAAGCGAAGGGTATGATTTGAAAACTTGATCTGCCAGTCACTTTTGTTCTAATTTTATCAACTGGACTAAAATATGTTACCAGTGTGGCTACTTATTAAGTTGTTTTAACTTCTAGTCTCGTTGATGAAAATAGCTATCGGGAAGTTATTATAAATCTAGCGTCAGGAAAAGATCTCTCCCGACGAAAAATCAACACACGAGCTAATGCAATAATCAGCAAAAATGATGAAATGTGTTAGAATACTGAAAAGTGGCATGGAACAGGAAATATTTTCAAGCGATTGTAATTAGTCAAACTACGTTACACTTCATAAAACTACAATGAGTGGGGCTCAAAATATACCCGTTTTTCGTGAGATATGACGTTAGAATAACTACTGAGTTATGTCATCTGCGAATCGGGCTCAAAACAAATCTGATATTGAACATTGGTTAACTTTAAAATGGCTTCCATTTGCTGCTAAATTTATATTGTATCCCATCCCCGTAGAGTTGCCCTCCTTCTGGAAATATGGACTTATCATTATATTCATCGAACTAAAGCAACCACCGAAACTTTAGAGAGTTCCAGTGATTGTGATTGTAAATTAACGTCGCATTGAGAAGTAACACAAGGGCTATTGCCTGCTGAGTAATAGTATTGCAATAGCACTAGAGCCAGACTTGGCCATGCTTCGCAAAACAAGCAAAACTATGATCCAGACGTGCGAAAGAATTGAAGTGATAATACTAGTATTTTAATGACGTAATATACAAATGTAACCATGTTGCATCAATAAACATATCTAGACATGTGGAAAAATTGAAATAAAGATCAAATTTGGTTGAGAAGAAGGAGGGCTGAAAATAGAAAAGAATCGCTAAGGACCCCAGGTCAGGAATCGAGTCACCTATGTTTACCAAAGACAATAAACCCAAAGGAAAAAAATATAATTAGGGTGCCTCAGGGTCATGATGCCCTTATCTGCTTAAAGAAATCAATCCCCAGAGGTCCCCTGATAAAACCTCCAGGGGTAGGATGTCCGGCTATACCCTCAGACACTAGGTATCCATCTCATCCCATTCTTACCACATGCATGAGCTAAAGTGGGACAGTTCTTTTACACCTGGTTACCACACTGATTCAATTGGCATTGGACCTTGTATTTCTGAACTTCGGTCAATTGACCAGGACGACACCTGAGCTGGCACCTACCTCTCCATACTTCTATACCACACAAAAGTGAAGACTTCGGACCTTGAGAGGTTTAACCTTCATTAGCAATACTATACCGTGAGTCAAAAGAGGGATCAGGGCTAGAACTCACGACTCGATGAAAACATCGCTGCTGCTGAATCTACTTCTAAGGTAAGAACGGGGGTAAATTTTAATCAATGGTACGTTTTCGAGGAACTGAGGGCGGCATACTCTTGTATTCTGAGGAAAGTCGTAAATGATTATTCGACAATATTACAGTGAATTTTACCCCATTCCCATTCCAATATTGGTATATTTTGTAACACCCTGAATAATCTCTTAAATTCCTTCACATACGAATATTTTATTGCATAAATGTAATCAGGTATATTAAAGTGTTAAAACTAAAGTTATGAGTTTGATTTTTTTCTAATTATTGTGCATAAAAAGAGAATCATGTTATTTTAATCAACCAAATATTCGTTTATTTTTATAAATATTTATATTTGAAATGATCTATATTTGCTGAAACATAATGAAATATAAACTAAACTTCCATAGCACTGGAACTGTTTAACTTCTAAATGCTCATTTTTGCAATTAACATTTACATTTAAATATGTAAAAGTTTCCAATGAATTATATACTTTATTGCTTTTCCTATACACTCGAAGTAAATTACTTTATACTTTGTGAAATCTTACTGGATTATCTTCTTAGGCATTGGTAGAAACTGATACAATTAAAATAACTATCACTTTAAATATGTTTTCAGAATAAAATACAGGTTCAGAATAATTTAAAAGAAAATATGAAATCGTACTAGCGGATCAAAATAAAAGTTTATAATGCTAGAGCCAAATCTGACTAATGCTTTGCCAACAATGTGTATCTATGATCAATTTATTAGAAAAAAGTAATGTAATTTGTTAAATAGTAAAATGATCACAAACAGAGAAGAATCGCTAGGGTGTCCCGTGATTAAAAAAGATAGTTAACCCCATGGGGAAGACATTGATCTCTAAGATACCTAGTTTCATTAAAGAGGGTATTGAATCCCTAATCAATGTAGATTTTAAGAAGAGGACAATAGACTAATTTTCAAGGTATACAGTTTAAGGAGTAATAAGCATTTTTTTTTAAATTTCCTTTTATGAACATACATCAATTTTATAATTGCTTAAAGACTTCTTTTATCTCATTCCTTAAA
This sequence comes from Nephila pilipes, assembly GCA_019974015.1. Classification (NCBI taxonomy): domain Eukaryota; kingdom Metazoa; phylum Arthropoda; class Arachnida; order Araneae; family Nephilidae; genus Nephila; species Nephila pilipes. The sequence goes on from BMAW01086565.1 coordinate 16,352, forward strand.
ATTTATAGTTAAATTATTAACAGTTAAAGTTTTATTTAAAATATTCTTGTAAATATCCTATAATGACAGTATTTAAATATAAGTAATATCTTCCAGAAGCTTTGAACTGGTTATTTTGTTATTTAGAGAATTATCATAATTTCATTGCTGCAATTTGAATCCTTTTTTACAGTTAATTTCTTTCTGAACGTTTTATGATATATTATGTGATCATGTGTTCTATTTTATACTTAATTTCTTATTATTACAGTATTTAAAGTAAGTCACAATAAATTTTATAAAAATATTACATTTGCTATTAAAGAATACAAATTCATAAATTAAAAGAATCGTGAAGACAATAACTTCTGAATAAACAAAAGTTTTTCTTATGTAATGATTTTTTTTTGTTCTATTGCATCAAATATAAAGTTTTAATTTTATTTTCAACAAAGATTAAAAATATCTAATGTTTTTTCTTGAATAAAATATCTAAGGGTTTTAACAAAAAAAAAGTGATTACCTAATCAATATCTTTGCGAAAAAAATAATTGTGCTGCCATTTTTTATAAGATATTTTCAAATCTGACACCAGGAAGAAAATGATTTAATTAAAATGTCAGCTAGTTTTATTTAATCCTATAGAGAAGTGGCGAGTTTTCACTGTATAAATAGTTCAATCAAAAAGCAATATCGCTTCTATTAAAAGCAAATTAAAAATAGCTCTACTAAACCATGTGTTCAAACATTTTATAATATTAAATAGCATTAAAAGTGTTCAAAGTGCTTTTGTTGCTTCCTTTTATATCAAAATGATCTATCGCTTTAATTAATTAAACTAAACTTATGATATTTTTTTTTAAATGTTGACAAATACTTAACACATTATTAAGCTTTTTAATACTTTGTATCACTTTTTTAAGCAGTTTTTTATAATGTTACCGAATTCTACCATAAAAAAAATACATTTCCTATTTACTATGCAGGATTTAATATGTTTCAATTCTAGAAGTATGAAATAAACAAGGTAACTATTTTTAATTAGCCAAAAGAAAAGAGGGCTATTTCATCATATTTTCTGAATATGCACCGATGCTTAAACATCACAACAACAAAATTCCAATCTGTTACAAATTTCTAAGAATTAAATGAAAGGAATTGGTCTCTGATGGAACTATTATTTAAATTGAATAAAAATTACTTTTGAAGGCTCTTCAAAAACCTCACAGTTACGCAAATCTCCAACAAGTGTCAAATGGTAATATTTCTGTTCGAAATAGTCTTTACAAACTGTTAAATATCTGAAACTCTTTTCGCGGAAACGAGAATTTTTTTATGATTCAGATAAAGAAAATAATACATGATTTACCTATATACCTCCCATATAAATGTTATAATCTTATCAATAATAAATAATAGAATAATAAATATAACTTTAATGGATCATTACAAATTTTTTGCAACACTTTCTGCACTGTTTATAAATGCATCATACGGTCAATAATTAATGTGCTTTATACTTCTAAGCTATTATCAGTAATATTAATAATATTCTGATTATTGGACCGATTAAAAATTTGCTCTAAATTACACCAGAAAAATTAGCTTCTGGTTTTACTTTTCAATATTTAACTATATAAAAACCTGATGATTATATTTTCAGTAGCAGTGGTATCTTTTACTTCTTTGTGACATTCTTTTCTTGAATTAAAGTCTTTCTTTATCCACAAGGATGGCTCAAAAAAAATCTTTTTTGCAGTATATTGCATTGTTAAGGAAAATTATTACTACCATTGTAGGCTGCAATCTAAAAACCGGTGCCAAAATAAATTTGAAAATCGATTCAATGGGAGTTTTGACTAATTCTGCATCTTATCGTTATGATTTTGCGTAATGTTACCAACATCGATGAAACCTATATTCATTATTATACACCAAACACCAAGCAACACACGAAACAGTACATTGCTTTCGGTGAATCTTCTCAACAAACGGCGATGATTGTTTCATAGTCTGGAAATGTTAAGATTATGATTTTTTGGAATACTAAAGTTATCATAATCATGAATCTGTTAGGAAACGGTTATGCTATTACTCGTAAATACTACAATAAGTTATTCCATTCCCAAATCTCATACGAATCACTTTTTTTCCATTCCTAACTCGGGTGTTTATTTAACATCATTCGTATGTGAGACGTACCAATAAAGGACCTCTTAATTTTGAGCTATTATCAAGAGTAAGAATATTTACTTGGCTGACATCCTCTACCCTTAACTTTTTCATTTTGACATGTAAGAGCTAAGAGTAATGAAAAAGGAGCAAGAATTAAACTAAATTTAGTAATTATAGTAGCAGTTTTCGGTATTTTTTATCACAGAATATATAAGAAAACATATTAAGACCAGCAGACATTCCCTCTCTCTCACACACACAACCGTCTTTAGAATAGATAGGTATTCTCATGGGAGGTAAGGCAGATCACAGACACCTTGGAGTCAAGAATATCATAACAAAATTTGAAATGAAAATCCTTGGAGGGTGTGACAAGGCATTTAAAACTTTATTCCTTATCAGTTTTCTACGTTCAAGGATCTTTATCACTTCCAACTATTCAAACACAACGGGTGTTTAAAAATAAAAATAGAATTATTATTATAGAAAATATTTTATGTTACATAATTTTGTATGTCAGATCTCTAAACAATTTTATATTTTACTGTGTGCAGTTCGAATTCTATTCACTACATTAACCAAAAAATGATGTGAGTTTTTGAATATTTTTTAAAGATTTATTATACAATCATTTCATTTTCACTACATAACTTACTGTTATTTCAATTAAAAAAAAATTCTGAAGCAAAAAACGCATTTGAGTTTATAACACACTAATCATGTTATATATATGTAGTAAATTAGTGCGTCAATATTATCTGTATTAACATTTCATATTTTTATCACAGATAATTCATAAGTCAATAACTATCTCCGAAGAGTTATCATAAATTTTAATAATTACTTAGAAATAGCCAACATATTTAGATAAATAATATTCTGAATATAATAAATCCTTATGTGATTAAATGTTTTTTCTTAATGTTGTACTAGTAACTTATAACTATTCATGTTGGTTGGTTTGGTTACAGAAAGCCGTAGACTACAGTGTCGTAAAGTTTAAATTACTATCCTGGGGTAAAATGAAGTTTTAATTATTCGCATTGTATAAATCGAAATAATACTTTTTTATTTATTATTCATAAGGTATTTCTACATATTTACATCCAGATTTATACATTTCTCCCAGTATTTCTTGATCTTTCGATGGCCGTCATTGAGGAACTCAGCAGACAGGACTCTATTTTCTCCTCAGAACACTATATTGTCCATACTACAGGTTACTTCAATCTACATTTCTTAAATACTAAGCAAATCAATACTAATTGCCTTAATTTATGACATCATGTATTAAAGGATCATTCAATATGCAAAATAAACTTATTCTGATATTTCGGTTTTTTCATAGAAATAATTAAAATTTTAGGCTACCTTTACGTATTCGGTTCGAGGTCATGTTTTCCTCTGCTCTAAAGTGTTTAATTACTTTGCTTTAGAATGTATAATACGCTGTACTGTTTATTTTTCTCTCAAACAAATTAATTGATAAAAACTATACTAAACCTCAGGAACAATATTTTCACTATACTGAATTTTTAAATAGAGGAGAAATTTAATAAGTCATTCTCATAATAGTATTTTAAATTGATTATAAGAGGAATATTAGGGATTTTAACTTCTAATGTTAAAGGCGAAATTAAAATATTTCAACTCTATTAAACAGGCTTAATAATTTTCCATAAATAACAAATTAAAATACTTTTTAGAGGTTTTCTATTCTCATTTGTTTTATGTAAATTTTCCTCAAAAATTAAAAATTCATTTTAGGCAAATGTTTGTAATTAAATACGAATTTACATTTTGTAATAACTATCGTAACTACTTCCTTATTAATTATTAAAATAACTCATTTTCTTAAAAATATTCATCAACCCATATAAAACTAAGAATATTGTTAGTGTGTTCAGGATAAGTCGTAAGATCTTATACTACTAAGGCTCGGTAACAGATACTTTGATAGAAAATACCTTTCGTTTTTTTGCTTTATAAATAAATTTTTTCATCACATCTTTCTATTCGAAAAATGGACTAGATACCATAGAATTCAGAAAAATGTAAGAATTTGAATATCTGAACGGATTGAAATCCACGCAGCAAGAATTGACAATCACCAATCTTTTTGGCTTCAAAAAATACATTGGCACTTTCAATTTGGCTAGGTAGAATAGAAAAAAGTCACTTTTGTTTCTGAATTGTTTGTATTTTCTCGAATTGTCTCAATTGTCAATTTGTCTCTTTTTCTGCTTCCTGATAAATATATTTAATGTGGACGAGGTTAAATAAAATTTTGTCTTACAAAAATAAGTAAAATTAATGTGTTTTTAAAGAATATAGATTTATGCGCAAATAATTTTATTGCCTGGAAAATAAATGTTTTCGGAAAAGAATATTCCAAAATACTAATGATTCAAAAATTAAACAGAAATTATTATTTATCAAGCAGTAATATTAGGATATTCTTCTTTCGCTCATAATTCCGAGTGTCGATAATTCATAATTAAAATTACTTTACCATCATTGATATTATTCAAGTAAAATTCGACACTTGAAAAGGAAGTGAAAGAAATTTTCGTAGATTTTTCTTACCACTTCAGAAAATGAGAGATAATTCTTACTAAAATTTCCATATCATGCAATATATTGATATATAGGTTAAACAAAAATATAAGGTACAGTTATTTGTATTGATATAACTTTTTTTCTTATAACCATTTTTTTTTCTTTATGATACGAACTCATTAACTACCAAGGCTGATAATTATTTTACGTCCAAAGCTTTTCAACTCTTAAATAATTTCAAATTGTGATAATCATTTTAAGCCTTCAGGCAAAAAAAGAGTTTTCTCACAACTTGGTTAGAATATTTTTATATAAAAACTGACATGATAAAACTATATTTCATGAAACAATTTCAATAAAAATAATGTGTTCACTCTTAAAATTGTTGCATCCGCATCACAATAAATACCAGCAGGGAAACCTCAGTTTGAGAGAATGATATTTTGTTTGTGTTTTAAAATGTTTTAAATAAGATGCAAATATATTTTTGTAATTTATTTATAGTCCTTTCATGTATTACAAATACCTTTAAAAATTAATAAAAGAAATATGAAAAATTCTTACTATAATAAGACTTGCAAAATAAAATCTCCTAGATGGGACTATGCTGAATGCATTCGTTTTAATAAAGTTTATGCTTATGAAACATATTTTGATAACTTCAGAAATTTAGTTATTTCAGTAATAAATAAGCAAAATGTTGAAAACGACATCCAATCATAAAGTATTTGTGGCAAATAAAAATTATTTTTCGTATAAAGCATTCCAATATGCAACGTGTCTTTGTAGTCTGGACGTTCAGTATAAAAAAAAAAGATGTTGATTGACAAGAAAAAGAGTCGAAAATAGAGAAGGATTATTAGGATATCCCGGATGCACTTCTTCCATGTTTATTAAAATCTGCAAAGCCCACAGGGAAAAAGATCTTTTGGGGGCCTCGGGTTCATGATTTCCGTACCTATCTGTAGAATGCTAACACTTGTGGGCAAAGAGATAGAACATTGAAAATGAAATTTGAATGTATAACAGACATTATTTCAATGAGTGATATATTCTGCCGGTCTGTAGTATATGTTCTAGATCATTTATATGGTTATAGGGTACTACACATTGCATTATCCTGCTAATCAAATTACCGCGAAGGTCTTGGAATGATAACTCCTTTGCAAATGATACGAGATCAAAATCTCTTATCTAGGTTTAGGGAAAGACGAGATTAGCGAAAAGCGATATAGTGTACATCGATAAATTTAAATATACTTATAACAATGAAAGTTACTGAACAATTCAATGTTAATTACAATTTAGCATATGTAGAAAATATTGATAATTTGATATCAGCTTACAAATATTTTTTTTTTCCGTTTTATGAATTGAAAGATTTAATAGATTTATTTATGGATATTTTTTAATCTGCTCAGAATGAATTCAAATCAGTGTAATTTTGACTCCTTCTTATTAATTGAATGTTTATTGACTTCTCACTTAGAAGCAACATGGTGACTGTCGGGCTAAAACTTATAATTGTGAACATCAGACAAGTGATGACGATGAAAATTTGAGCTAATACTCCACTCTTCTACCTTTTCACTCCTAATGTCTTCAAATTCATTGCACGAACGGTGTTGACAAAGCATATGAATTGCTTGATTGAATATCATAATGAAGAAGAATGGAGTAACAATTATTGTTGAATACTAGGCTGTGAAAATGAATAAGAACTAAAAAAACGAAGAATTTGATAAAATTTCAACTAGTTATTTAACGAAAACAATTATAAATGAACGTGAAATACTATAAATTACACAAATTTGTTTATCAACATAAAATATTTAATTGTTTTTGTTATTAATAATAAATAGAAAAATATATAAGCATCTGAATTGATGAAATACTCGTATTAAAAAGAATAGGGATCCTTTCCATATTCAAAAACCAAATATTAAGACAATTGTTAAAACTATTCAACTTCAAGCATCATACTAAATGATATTTATCTCATAACAATATACAATGCACGTTTAATACTATAAGTAAATAACGTATGTATTTCTAAGCTCTTGCTATGTATAGTATTTTATTTATAAGCAGTACATTATTTCATAGTGACACAAATGTTTTTGTCCTCAAGGTAAAAAAGTGATTTATGTCTCATAATTCTATGATTTGAATGAACTCTTTATTCTTTAAGGTGAGACTATTATTTATTATATTATTAATCACAACCAAAAGTTATTTTTGAAGTCTTATTTTATTAACATTTGCTTTGCTCAAAGTCATATTGGAGTGGCACAACATTCATAAATGCGAGACTGCCTGGGATATCGAAGTACGCCTCCTAACGGTGATTGAAGAGTAGGAAACGTGTTAATTAAGTGACTGTATTTAATTGAAAGTCAAGAGTGGACTGAATATTAGCTCGAAACTAATATCAAACTGATTAATAGAACGCGATTGCAGTATTTCTAGAAGAATTCACTAAAATATTTTGGATCAACCTAAGCCTAATAATCAAATAAAGCATGTATCGGAAAGTGCTGAAACAATTAACGATATAAAAGCATTCCTTACAAATTATCACGTGTTGCTGCATTTCACAGTGGCAGATCGCTAGCTTATAGTTCTTGGTAACTTTAACTGAGAATCAGGTGTTTATTGATTTTGATTATAGCAAAAGATTCGACACTTTTCCGCAACGCTGTTGCCAATTATTGGAAAATCAATCTAAAGCCCAATGGCTACGAAATATATCATTTATCAAACCTTCTAAGCATTAAATGAATTTGTTTGCCATGTAACTTTGTTAAAATAAATTAAAATTTGTGATCAATGAAATATTTAGTAACATTGCTTCAAATTTGATATTTTGCCATTGCAGCGTAAATTGATTTCACTGTTCTGATGCATCAACGGTAACAATTTGAAGAATTATAGAAAATATTGAACATATATAAACTTTTATATTTCATTAACTAGTCATGTACAAGAGAAAATCACGAAGAAAATTCTTTTGAACTAGATTCGGAAACCAGATAAATCGTTATCTACAATGTTTTACATAATTCTGACAGAATGTATAATATTTATAAATCTTGCCAACATTATGTATATTTTCGACTCGATTTTGAATATTTAGCGTGATTTGATAAGGATTAATTGATTGTTTTAATTTGCTTATTTCCCATATAATAAAGGGAGAAATACTCACACAAATGCAGAAATAAACTGAGAGAAGATAGGTTATGCAAATATTATGGACGGGTCCTTAAATAATTTAAATTACGATAAATTGAATCCCTTGTTTGGAATATTAATAATAACTTGAGCATTATAAGATAACCATTTGTCAAAAAAATTATGTTTGATGTAACTTTATTTTCGTGGGAGTTATAGAGCAGCATCTAACACTAATGTGGTGAAGCTACATGTGGAGGGCACCATAAGTCTTGTCCCTCTGTATATATATATAATTATATAGGTAACTAATTATTATGTAACTTTATTTTTCAATTGTGCAGATTATGTTAAATTTAAAAGGCAAATGACTTTCATGATATTTAAAACCAAAATTGATGTAATATAAAAAAATAAAACGAATTTTACATGAGCACCTAAATTTTACGTATCTCTAGTGATAGAGACATATATAAACACGCTAGTGTTCTAGGTTTAAAACAAACAGTAATTGTCATGCAGTACAGTCTTTTTATGAAATGTTTGATGGTATGAACTCTTACAATAGAATGTCTCAACCATAATTACATTCTTCTAAGAAATCTTATTAAATTATATTGAAATTATTAAAATATCTTTAATTTTTGACATAATCTCAAAAATAAAAATATTTTTTTTATAAAAAATAAGCTCTTGAATGTAACAGATTGTGCATTTTAAGTGGAGTAAATATTTCATGTAGATGGAAAAAAAAAGATTAAAAACAAAATCCAACCAAACATTTCATCCATATTTCAAAAGAAATTACTCCAGATGTTTTTAATAGTTCAGTAATTAGCTGAAACTTTTTTGTAGATTGGTTATTTATGATGTGTATATGGGGTATTTTTTAATATTGTATACATTGCACATGCTTATTCTTCCCCTATCTGCGCGGGTAGGACAAAATCTTGTCTTTGAAAAAACTTTTTTGTCATTTAAGAAAAAGAAGAAGAAAAAAAAAGCAGAAAAAATTTTAATTTCTTTCCAAAATATATATTTTTAATATTTCTTGTTATATTACGAAAGGATCATAATCATTAAGTTTAAAACATTTCATATTATTTTTGTGAATTTTAAAAATTGATTTAATCTCTTCTTTTTGAATTATGTACCATCTTTTACTACTTATTGAAAAAAAATTTCATCTCAAAAATCATCTACTTTAAATGTCAGGACAATTCTTAATACTTCATTTTTGAAATAAGGCACTAGAAACATACTCTCAATCCCTAAGTTTGGCATATGGGTTTTATTCAGGAATATTCTATCATCCATGGAAATCAACTTTCTTTGAAACATATTGTTAATGTTTGAGAAAAGATATTAATTTAAAACTAGTTCAAATTCAAAAAACATTTATTATGCACAAATTTTTAAAATAAAAAAAATAGTAATAATGCAGGATTGCATTAATTTTTATTTGTTAGCTATGAAAAAAAATTTCTCTCAAATATCCTTGAAAATTCTCCCTATCTTGCAAAATCATGATTATTCTTCTTCACATTGTTCAAAACTTCCAATAAATGTCAGCCAAAACATAAATGTTTGAAATGATTAAAATAACTTAAGATTCAAACTCTTAAGAGGAATAATGGATGATATAATTTTAGTATAAGAATGAGTATAATTACAGTTGTTGCGATCATAAGTAAATATCTGAAAACACGTGCCATTAAAGCGATATTGCTTTTAGAATAGTAATTTTACTTCGATACCATTAAGTAGTTTTGTTAAGAACATATATAATCTTAATTATAGTCTTAAGAAATCGATAATTTTTCTTGAGAAACTGTAAGCCTATTTTTAGCAGCTTTTTCGGCCCTTAATGAATAAACTCTTTTGAATATCGTAATATTTTTTATTGATGGTGTACGATATTTGTTATTTCGATTGTGATAATTGATTCACTATTTTTTTCGACGAGTTTTTTTTTTACAATTCAAATCGATTTTTCGTTCATTTTTGATAAAAATGTATCAAAAACATAAGTTAATATCTTTATTTACCATGTAAAGGAAAATATATTGTATTAAATGAGAATGATTATTTTACAAACTTCTGGTTGGTTCTAAGGAAAGCATTATTCCTTTATATCATGCTTTTTTCTGCGCGATGCGCAATAAACATTATTCCGTCTTATATTTATTTGTTTTATAATGAAAATAACTAGAATTTTTCGTCTTTAATTATTTTTTTCCTTCACAAGGTTTTCTATTTCTATTCGTAGCAATGTAAAGGTTCTTGTTTTATATAATCATTTCTTTGCACAATGTGCGATTAATAGTCCACTATAAAGATGTATTATTAATGGGGTAACGAATCTCGTAAAAGTAAGTTTCTTAAAGTTTAATTACTTTAAACTTTAAGAAATTTAAGTTTCTTAAAGTTTTTTTAATAGTAAACCATTTTTTTAACTCAATGACTTTAAATTTAAATTTAAACCCATTTAGACTTTTTCTTTATTGTTTTTTCTTGACTTCTGAAAATGCAAAACTAATTTTAGATATTTCACCTCATTTGATACTCTATGAATTAAAAAAGTATCTTAATGAATCAATGTAATTAAATTCTTCTTCTGGACTGTTTTGCTTCTTAAATAATATTAATCATTCAGTCATTTAAGGCTTTTTTTTAAAATTTAAATAGCGATCAATTAGGAATAAAAGCATATAATTACTTAAAAATATATTAAATCTAAGTAGTCTTAAGTCTATTTTGGTAAATGTCAAAGAATATGATAATACATCAGTCATATTCTTTTCAAATTGATAGATTATTACATTATCATCACAGTTAGAAGTGCACTAGGGCTGATGGGGCCAACAAACCTCATAATTGTAAGCATCTGTCAAGTGACAAAGTCAAGACCTGACATCTAATAACTCACTTTCAAAAGTTTCACACAACGTCCCCCAGTAAGCTTGGAGCCTCGACAAATTTAACATACTTTTAAATGTGTTAAGACGTTAATGTAATAAATATACTCGTATAAATTCAGTTTTTGAATATGAAAATTCATATGAGTTTGTTGAAACCACTTTTGGCTTCTTGTTTGATATCAATTAGTACACTGGTGCCTCTTGTACATAAATTGTGTTTGATTGATGAATTGCTTATTGGCGTCGCACTAAGAAGCAATATAATAGCTATTTGATATAATAGTTTTGAACTGTAGCCAAATGATTGGAATAAAAACTGAGCTGTTATGCCTAATTTCCAATCCATATGATGCCACCGGAGGACTAGAAGCTTCGACAGATTTCGAGTGTATCAGCTCCATTCCATGTCAAGTCTTTTGTGGAATCAGTGAGTGTCAAATATTTTAGTCTTTATTTTATATAAGAGTTTTAGTCTTATTGTTAGTTTAGTTTTTTAGTACTACAGTTAGTTTAGTTTTTCTGGTCCTATCATCTTTTTTTCTCCTAGTTTTGTAGTCTCATATTGTATATAAGTTATTTAGTGAAATATTTATTAACTGTAATTTGAAGTTCAAAAATTCTTCCATTTTAAGCTTTATTTTTATTTTTAGAATGTTTTAACTTGATTATTAATAATTAATATCACACACGCATGATTTAATTACTCATGTTTAGTTGATTAATAGGTAATTATAATATTTAAAGCTTCTAAATTTTTATTCATAAAACATCATTATAATACCAATTAATTCCGACGTATTTTAAAATATTGGCTAGTTTCTCATAAAATTAGTTATAAGTTACAAATGAAAAAACTAATTTTACAAAGATGTTTCTTATTAATTGCAAACCAGTTTTTTTGAAAAATTTAAAAACGAGCTATGAAGATGGAGTGCGTATGTGAATGATGCTGGCGTTTGATGGCGTTATAGCAAAATGTAGTCATGCTGTGCAAACGATGTGTAACCATGATACAAACCAGAGGTATTCAACCTGGATTTCGTGGAACCCTAGGATTCCCTGGGAGTTTACAGGGGTACCGCAAGTGATCCCAATTTGATTAATCAAAGAGTCAAAATTTTAATAAAATTTTAATTTTTATAATATATAAAATTCTTAAAGGCATTTTTTTTAAAAAAATTAAAAAATACATATAAATAAATATTTTATGGATAAAATAAACTTTTAAATTTTGCAAAAGCCTTATGTTTCAAATACATTAATCTAGGCATATCAGGTCACACATTACTCTTCGATCTTTGTCTCAATTGATGTCTCAAATTGATACATCGACCGACACTCAGTAGAAACTAAAATTGAGTGAAATTGATAAGATACATTTTTGGATAGACATTAGAAAAGAATATCCTGAAATTTTCAAAAAAGCTGTTGAACATCTAATGTCATTTGTTCCAACTTACGTAGGTGAAATTTTTTTCTATTTTTATAATGACTCAAAAACAAAGTACAGAAACAGATTGGATACTGAAGGTGGCATTAGGGTCAAAATTTACACCAGACGCAAAAATACTTTTCAATAAAAAAAGCAATCAAATCCAAGTTATTAGGAAAACTTTCTTTTTCTCAATTTATAATAATTTAAAATTTCGTTGCTTTTGTTTATTATTCATATAACGCAATTAAGAAAAAAAAAAAAAAAAAACGCCATTAGCTACCTTCCAATTCATTATCTTATCAATATGTTTGCAAGGAAATAAAATACAGATTCAAAATTGATTTTGTAAAATTGTGTAGGATAAAGCTTTGATATCCTAGTTTTTCTGCTATTTGATCAAGAAGTTCCTTCAAAAAATGATGAACTCAAAGAGTTAACCAAAATATATAAGGTTAAATACCACTGATCTACACGCTTGAATAAGTTAGTGATAACATTTAATTGGTGTAAAAGCCAAATGTGGTTATAATGAGCCGAACAAAGTGAGTGAGTGTAAAGTCAGTAAAGTTGAAAGATATAGCCTATATGTGTGAAAAAGAAAAGAAAAATTGGTAGACAAGAATTGATGTCGAAAATTGAAAAATAACGTTAGGCTATCCCGCGACTGCGTCAAGTGCGATTATCAAAAGACAGTAAACCCCATAAGAAAATAAAATATCACTAAGTTGTCTTGTGTGTGTGTGTGTGTATGAGTGAGTGATGCAAGTTTCTACCTTATGAAGGCAAGTCCCTGATGTCCTCCAATCAGAAGGACGAGTCCCCTGATATAATCCCAAGAGATGGAATGCTTGACTATACACCCCAGACATGGATACCCATTTTAGTTCTCTCTTTAAACATGCTTAAGTTACAATGGGACAATTTCAAACCAGGTCATCACACGAGTCGTTATGAAGATGGGTTTTACATTGACATTATTTGTTCAAGAAATTCCTTTCGTAAATAAGTAAATCAATAAAAATTATTTCTTTTATAATTACATGTTAAATCAAATGCGTTCAAACACGCACAAAAGTATGAAAGAGCTGAAGTAAACTACATAATGCATTTATATTAATGATTATTAAAATAGAGAAACAGAAGGAGCCTAAAAATATATTCAAGGTATTTTTTCGTACTAAAATCCTATACATGCCTATGTTGAGTTAATTAAATCATTAGATTTAGTTAGGTGCTTTACCATTAATTATATTTAATTATGAACAAAAGTAAACTTTTAAATTTCTCGAAATAAACTAATGCATGAAGAATTTCATTTTCATATTTCAATCCACAATTGTTGAACATGCTGTAACTGAAGTATTCCTATCTATAAGAAAAGTACAAGTTTGGAAATGATGCTACTATAGAGAAAGGCCTTGCTAACGTCTCATATAACAGTCAATTGCAAGCATATGAGGATTAAGGTGAATTTAGTGAAAACAAGATTTACGATGAAGTAACTGTTAACAGTCCTCATGCTGTAGTTTCTGTACACAGACTCATACTCCAAAGCGCTACACACAAGTCCCACACCAAACATAGTCAGTTCTAAAGAAATCAAGATCCATTCGTAAATTGAGGGGAGAAAGTATTCTATCATAGCCAAATAGTCCTCATTGGACACCCAGGACTTGTTGATGCAATTGGATTTGGTGTTGTTAGCAAAAGAGTTGTTGTGTTTCCAGTTGTCCCACTTTGTTCAGTAAATGATTGACGTAGGGTTAATTGGTAAGATACCCATTTTGGTCTCACGAGCTATAAATATTCAATGAAAGCAAATTTAAAATTAAGACGGTTGAGAAGTGTGAAAAGATGATTAAGAAAGCGTTGAATTTTAATAATAAATAAAGAGTCCATTTAAGTTGTTTTATGACTTGCAATCTATCTTTTATTATTATCTTTATTATTATCTTTTGACTTGCAATGAACATAACATAATATTATTAGGAATTCTTTAGGAATATAAATTCATATAAGTTTCTCTGTACATGGAGGACTATTGGTGACGGACTTCATAACTTTGATCCTCTGTCAAATGACAAGGACGAAACTTGAGACGGCACCTCCCTCTCCAATCTTCTACCCCACACCCATGAGATGACGTAGGAGTTTTTCAATCAGATTTATATTGTATGAACCCCTCTAACGTCGGTCATCAGCCCATGATTATGACCAATATGTTACCAAGGCTACTGGAATCACTCAAAAATGCACTTTTGTGAATAGTGGTTTAAAAAAAACTATAAATTTATAATCTATGTATCATCAATACATTACATTTATCGTGAACTGCGTTCCGATAGAGAAAAAATATGATGATATTTAGACTATATTAAAAATGAATTTAGGTCTTTCGTTTGAAGTTTATTCAAATATTGTCATCACGTGATTCATTATCAAAATGTAAGATATAAGTTACGGCATGATTTTACTTATTATTAAATGCTATAATAAAATATTTTTCAGTGAGCATACTCATTCGGTTAATGAATCAAACTTTGTTCTAAGAAGATGAGGAATCAATATTAGAAGGAATGAAAATGAATTGAGTAAATAGGAAACATTGTAAAAATTGTGAAGTTAAAATTTAACTCTCTTCAGCATTTGGATATAAAGAGTCTGTTTCAGTTTTTTACTTTACCAGCATTACACATAAAACTCATAGACCAATGGTACATTTGATACTGTATTAATTGTTACGCTAAATTTCGAACTTTTTTGTTTTCCTTGTGGAGCAACAATTGCGGCAGAACTGACCGTTCAACAGACAATATGAAAACATACATGAGAAGTAAGGCTGGATAAGTAGAGGTGTCCTTAGTGACAAATTTAGTCTCGGAATTTGGCAAAATTTCTTAATGTCTCTAGGCGAAAGTAATTTCTAGGACATTTTTAAAGATATACATATATTTGAGCAACTATGAGTATCAATTGGTGTACAGAGATTGTATGTTAGTGAATTTAAGTGGTGTTTGCAAATATTATACTGTAATTCTGCGAACATTTTGTTTTCTAACTGTGTGGACTTCTGCAGATAAAAGACGATCAGTTACTCGAATGTATTGACAAATTATTGCACTTTTCTTATTACTGTTCATCAACATGTATTTTTTATTTTAATTTTATCTATTTCATTATAATTCGATTAAATTTTAGGCGAAATTGCCAATGCATAATCCGTTATTGTACACGCGCTAACCTTTACATATATTACCTCCAATTACTGATAGACAATAATTCAAAAATTTCAGTGAAACTAGTTTCATTTAAAAATATAAATGTTATTTTTATATCTATTACAGAATAAATTACTGTGAAACACTAACACTTACAAATTATAATCATCTCCTCAAGTTGTTCAAAAAACCAATTTCATTTAATTTTCCCAGATGCCCAATTCAAAAAAACGTAAATCGACGACTACAATTCGTGATCTCTTAATTTACAAAAATAGGGCAGCAATGCTTTATCAAAACCACCTATATTATTTGAAAATATTCTTTTTTTTTAATAATCACATATCTTCATTGTATCTACCTAGGTATATCAAAGGGGATGCTTATATTCTCCCCATTCGATTCAGGACATTCATTTTGAAACAGACTTTGGTGTATTTATAGTTTTTATTTGTTGTTACTTCCAGTTCTCTCTGAAAGCTTCCGAAATGTTTTCAATGGTTTAGAAAAAAAATTCGCGAGGAAAGAGAAAAAAATAGCTAGGAAGACTTTAACATTGGCTCGTAACATAGATAAATAAAAATATTGGGCGCAGATTCCGATTGCATCTGGGATAGGAGGCCACTGCTCTTTTCTATTTTACAAGATGAAAAATTCCTTAGGGGTACTGTAGATTTTAAAAGGAAATGGAACGACGTTGACTAAAAATGCCTATCTGAGGTTATGAAAGGGTGATTTTTTCTCTCTGCTAGAAGAAAAAAAATCTTATTTTATACATTTTTCGTTTTCCTCTTCTCAGTTCAATAGATACAAATCAACAAAACATCGTGCTCCATAAATTTGAAAAAAATTCACAGTTTCGGAGAGTGATACTCTTCATCAAATTATTTCAATACCTTAATTTATGGAAAATCTTCTATTTTTTTTTTAAATTTCAAAAACTGGAGTATAAAATCATACCTACTCGGCTACTGTGGCAATTAAAATAAAGTTCTTTGATTTAATTTTAATGCTTGAGCAGAATATTGTTGTTAGCTTGTATAAATAATATCTTACCATTTTTTTTTTATTTGATTACTAATTTGAGTGTTATTTCACACACATGTTTGCTTCGTTAGTTTTTTTTTGTTAAAATTTAGCATCAAGCACTCACCAAATTTTAACACCACGCTTTCGGAACGGCTTGAAGTCTTGACATATTTTACGCCTAAAGTATAAATTTTGAAGTTTTAATCAGCATCACTACAATTTTCTTTCATTTTGATAAAAAAATAAATGAACATCTGAACTTATCCATTCTTGTACCAGGCATTCAAAAAATAACTGTCAAACACGATCAATATTCAACGTTTAAACACAGTCACTGACTCACATTTACGTACAATAGCCTACAAATAATCTCATGTGAGAATAAAATAGAAAAAGGAAATCATTAAATAAAAAACATGAGGTTTATTTCAATAGCAGATCATTCAAATCTCAATGGCGGTCTTTTTGAATGCTCATTTGAACGTTAAGTAATTGCCTTGCTATAACATATTGAAAAATAAATTTACGTTATATTTAAAATGTAATTTATGCCATAAAATTTCAGTGAGCTGTCATAAACTCTTACAGAATAATCGCTTCTGAAATTACCATTGCGGTCAAATTTACTACTCCATTCGTCTTAGTGTTGATTCCTTAAGACACATTAAGAGCGTGTTTACAGAATTCCTTTAAGTACATCATATATAGCAATTAAATGAAGATTTCAAAACAGATATGATAGTATACTTATACTTTATTAGTAAGGACTTAACGGTGCTAGATTAAATTTTAAATTATGCCTGATTAGGTGTAGAAAGCAACACAGTAATTATTTTAAATTCTGGAGGTTTATAATTTGTGATAAGCCCAATAGTTACATTATGCATTTAAAAGAACATTCAATAAATTTCACTTAACGTGTAATGCATCTTTTTCCTTTTGTAGATGTTATTCATAAATTTTCTTGAGAAATTTCTAAAACGTTTAAAGATAGAATGGGCACCAAACAAAACAAACAGGTTGCAAGAAAGTTAAAATTATTGAAATTTTGCAGAGCTCTCATTTTTTTCTCAACATTTCAGGAAACTTGTCATGTTTTCCTAGTAATTATTTATTTTAAAGTCATAGTTGGAATACGAGGCAATTTTCTGAGTAATTTAAAATTGTACTAATTTCCAAATTCAATAAGTGTTATAAAAAATCATAGTTGTTTAAATGCCCATGCATGAGAATTTCCTAGTTATATTTATGCATGCAGTTTTTTTTTTATTAATATTATGCATAAATAAAATCAAGACAATTTTAACTGGAGTTATCTTGTCTCTTTAATGAATTCTAAGCATAATGAAATTTAAATATAATCATAGAAATGTACAAATAAGTATTACTACCAAACGAATATATTCATATGTTTCCTTACCATACCAATTTTAATCTTTAAATTTTCATTTTCGTGTACAGTCACGATAATTTCATATTTTTTACATTCAAAATGTTGCCACTTTGTTATGTCTTGGTCATATGTCCTATATGCAAGTCAATTACTTTTAAAAGTGTGTGTTCTTAGTATATATTTCAAATTCTAAAGTGATTTTACTATTTTTGCCAAAATGTGTATATGAATTAAATGGAGTTTCACTTCGAAAGAGTTATGACTAGACAAAATATATTTTGACTGCATAATGATTCACTATATATCTCATGGTACCAAAGGGCACAATATTGTGCTAAATGTAGAAATTATCATTAAACAACTGGAAAATGTCATATAAAATACAGTTTTTCTTATTTTGTTATTTCTGATAATAATGTGACATCACCTAATTTGCTATTGGCTACACGGTTTTGTGTAACCTTTTTTCATCACTAATTTAAACAAGAGTTATGTTATAATTGAATTGTACAGTTTCTAAAATTCTTACCCTCAGAATGATCATAAAAGCTAAATGGTACTTTAGAAATTTAAAAAAAAATCAACACAATTTTTAACATTAGTAATGTATTAAAAATCTCTTAAGACACAATTTCTTAAATTACTTCAGTGATGTCAAAAGTATGAATACGATGAATCTGGAAAACTATTTATTTTCCAACTACCATCTATAAATGACCAAGAATAATCTTTGTAGATTCTACCGAAAAAAAAAAAAACACCTTAAAAAATTTTGATCTTGGATAACCACTAAAGAAACTTCTCTCAGTTATACGATAACTGATGGAAATACAGCCACTCAATATCGATGATCATCTATATTTATGTACGAGTACTTCCAAGCACTGTCTTTTATAGTATCCCTTTCTCTCAACCATTGAGAAATATTAATCTGATGACATTATAAAAGATAGTTCTACTTCCAGAGTCTATAAACAGTTGGACTCTTCAAGTTTGAATGCAGATTCGTGGCCAAAGCGCTGGTATAAATTTGCAACTATTCGCTTTTATCACTTGATACTTTATCTGTTTTTTCACCTCACATTTTGGATAATATCATAAAAATGTGAAACCTGTTTCTACAGAACAAAATTTTTTAGAATATCGGAAACACAATGAAATCCTGGCAGCAGAAAAAAAAAGTTTGTTAACGAACATTTTATACAGGAAGCTAAATAGCGCAACAACAAATGGCATTGTCACATAAGACATTGCCGCAAGATAGTATCCATAAGGAAAGAAAATGGCGTCTGATGTGTTCCAAAGTTACTTTTCTTAGAACAGTCAGATTTCTATACTGTTGGTAAAAAGAATTAACGAGTATTAAATTTGGAAAATAACTAATATATTTCATTATACGTTTGATTGTTTATTAATATCTAACTTAGAAGTAACAAATGCAATATTGGCAATGGACCTTGTAATTTTGAAACTTGGTCAAATGATGATAACTACAGATGAACAGGTACCTTCCTTTCCAATATTCTACACCATGCTAACGGAAAAACTTGAAGCATTGACAGATTTAACGAGCATCCCCCCACTGTACGGTGGGTCTTAAGTGGCACCTGACCCCGTTTAACTAGGATTAATTTGTTTTTTGCGTTAATATGATCTGCTACTGTACGAAATTACTTCTACTTACGGTTTCCTATAATTTTTGAGATTCTGAATGTATTTAAGTTGTGAACCAACAATGTAATCAATTAAATTATGTTATTGTTGAAAAAGTTATATAAAATATTTAGCAGAAAAATGATCTTTTTTCAGGTCTCTAACACATCTGAAAGTTTTTTATGAATTAAATAAAACTCAGTAAATATTTTTTTTCATTTCCTTGCCATTTTTAGATATTTAATTCTACTTTGATCCAGTCAACAATAACTCCCCTTTCTTCAAAAATTCACCTGGTTATGAAAAAAAAATCTGTTAAGGGTTTTTATTTGAATCTTTAAACTACGATGTCCGGCTATAAAATAACGGTAATGGCTTTGTAAGTCTCTTTATGAACGCAACAAAAGCAAATAACAGTTCAGGAATGAAGACTGACGTGGCTAAGTCTCTCAGATCGTCTCATCATTCCAGAACCATCAATGTCTCATCCGTCGTGATTAAATGCGCATGCATATCACCTCGCAAGATTTAAAAATACGGAGCTCTAAAATCGTACATATTTTAGATGTGAAATTGGTTATATAGTTACAGAAACCGCTTCCAGAGTGTTTGTAAAAGCTTATTCAAGCTTATGAAAAAGATTATATGTCTTGTATGTGAATATTCCAGTGGAGCAAAAGGCTGTATGGAGTATTGTTTATTAATGACATACTGAGAAGTAATTCAGGGTTTCTCTAGGATGCCCAGGAATACAGATCTCACCCAAAAAGATTTCGAGCTACAAACCAACCTACCGGGAGACAATCTCCCTCACAATCAGCATTCACTGTGAAAAAGACTTTTCTTACAACAATAAAAGTTAAGATAAAATAGTACATGTTAGAACAAGGAAAATAAAGTAATACATAATTTCGAAATTCAGAAGTAAAAAAGAAATCTTACAATGTGTTCTCAGAGTGAGACGTAATACCTCATATACTTCCCATTTTTCATTTTTCTTTCTTTTTTTCCCATGTCTAGTCGAAAACAACATCGGAATTTAGTCCGCGAGTCTACGAATATGAACAATAAGCTGCCGCCGTAACAAAAAGCTCAATATATGTTATGAGGATGAGGAATACGACAAATGTTTTAAGAAGTGTTCGGTAACAGTGTAAAGCGACGAAAAGCTTGGGTAGAAGAGGACAACACAGTTCATTAGCATTACTATAAAAATATTTTGATTATTCTGAGCAAAATCATTAGAAATATCTATCAGAAGTCTAGTCAAATGGTTTTATTCTGCACCAAGTCAAAGAGCTTTTGCAAAAAATGCTCTCCGTAAAGAAGTTTTAAATTAGGTTTCTCAACTTAAAGCATGGCTTCCAAATCCAACTTCTGTGCTTATGCCTGGCTGCAAAATTGATTAAAGATTATTTTTATGATGGTGGGTACTGATTTATATACGTTTTGCTAAGATTTACTTTTTGCCCTTTTCTGTGTAAAAAACAACTTCTACAGAGAAAATTGTAGTAGAAATTAGGATATATCAAGGATGAACCTAAAGATCCCACATCCAATGTAGGATAATTGAGGAGATACTTTGATTAATAGTATCAAGTGATTATGAATTACTAAACATACCGTTATTGCAAATACTTTTTTTAATAAACCATACTTTAAAAAGGAATTAAAATTATTTTTTGTAAAAAAGAAGATAGCAAATATTTTTTTATTATACTTCATTGAATAAACTCCCTTTTCGTTAAAACTTTATAACCCTCAAAACAAAGATACATTTTAAAGCATTTAGGTATTATAACTTACAATTTATTAGCGCATGACATAAAATTGATTTATTCTTATAAATAATTCACCTCTTCTCCTAAATTTCAATGTTGGATAAAGTTATGGATATTCTTGCTTAAGATCTTGATCGAAAGCCAATTTTCTTCATTAGTAACATAATTAATTTAAATTTTGTGATTTGAAGAAATTGATATTGCGTCTTTTGATATTAAGAGCTTGGTTTAGTAGCAGAAAACTATTCTCCTTTTAATACAATTAATTGAACAATTCCATATTCTCTTGCTCTCTAAAATAGTTGGAAAATTAAATAAAATTTTAGATTTCAGCTGACTATTAATTACGTCAATAAAAATTATATTTCCACCAAGGAATATTCGAATATATGTTCAAAAGAATTTCGAAGGGCATACTTAATTTTTTCTGTTTTTAAGTCTTAAGAAAGCCGTATTTTATCAAGATCGATAAAATTTAATTCATCTTTTCAGATGGAGTAAAGATAAATGAAAACTTTACCATGACATACTTTTACCTTTCATCTGAAAAAAATAATTAATATTTCACATAAAAATAGATTTTTTTATTAACAGCTGCACTTATTTTGAAACTTCTGTTAAAAATTTGAAGAAAAAAAAATTTAGATGAAAATTAAACGACATCACTTTATCAAACATTCAGGAAAGGATCAAGTTAATATATTTTTCCTCGAAAAAAAAATCAATATTTATATTAGTCAAACTCTGAAGAAATAATAAGTGTTGAACTAATATACTATTGGTGAGTTAATAAATATTGGGGTAGCTAAGAGAAATAGATCTTAAGCTCTTCTCTATCTATTTTCTATCTCATTTTAAAATCCCATTTCCTATATCCTGTAAAATAAACACATAAACTAATTCAACACATAAGGGTCGGAATTAAATAATGTTTACTTTATAGATTTACGGTGAGAATATTTTAGTCCTGTTTTCCGTTGCAATATTTATGACATTAAGATTTACATATTTTTTAGGTCTCACGATGCGCACTGAACAATCTTATCTTTGAGTATTAAGGTGATTCTCAAAGATTTGAGTATTGACGTGATTCTAAAAAATAATTCAATCAATCTGAAGCTGCAATGGCATTCGTGATATTTTGAACTCTTAATTTTTGAAATGTATTTTACTTCCCCAATACTTGCGGACAGTTATTATTCAATTCTGTTGTATCAAAATTTATGTAAATTTACAAAGAGAGAGCAGGTTAGTGGATTTAAGTGCAAATACTTTGTTATATTTAAACACTGCCTTTGGATCAAACTTTGTGGCGTCTCCCTGTTACCTACATTTTTCTTCATATTAAAATCACATTCGTGCTGTTTCTCAGGGTGAAGTGAATAAACCAATCAAAACAATCGATCCCTCATCTTAAATTACAAATTTTGGTCTTTGATTTAAGTTCCAAGCACAGATAAATGTCCAATTTCCGTTAATAAAATAGGCATAGTTTATTCTTTAAAGCAATTATTTATTTGGTCTATTTATGGGAAATGCTTTCTACCAGGCCACAGTACTTCAACGCGATTACGAATAAGTTTTATTTAAAAATATCAAGCTTACCCGGATTCTCGGTTTCAAGACGAACTAATTACTGTAAGTGATTTTCAGCTTGTAGAGTCGGAAGACAAAGTAGCATCTTTATTCTCAAGAACCAATTATGTTTCTCACGTAAGCAAATCCAATGTGTAAGAATCCAAGACAATTCAATTCTACCAAATACTGTTATTCATCCATTTTACTCTATCTCTTCTTTACACTTCTTTAGTTTTGTTTTCCTTTTTAAGCATTTTTACACAAACTTTAATCACACTAATTTAATGAAGATATTAATTGCATCGAGTTTTTATTTCTGATAAATTGTTTTATTTTTGATAAAAATGAATCCCCATAGTTGCTAATTGGGTAACACAATTTTATAAATTATTTGCTTAAAATTAGGATGTAATTCATGGTCAATCCGGATGAAACAAATTTAGCGTTCTTCCATAATAGGAAGAAATTCAGGTAATATTTAAAGAATGCACTGTAATGATTGTGGAAGCTAATTAATGTTTTAATATAGCGTTTTGATAACCGTTGAAGAAATATTTTCATTGATTTTTTTATTTCCTTTATTTCTTTCAAAAAACAAAAATTGTTCTGTTGAAGATAATATTTATACTAATAGCATCGTAGAGTAATAGTCGTGTTGACGCAAAAATATCTCACTAAAGAGCAGCAAGTAGGATATTAGAAAGGGGCAACACAATCTTGAGCATCATTCGGTGAAGTGACGAGGACGACAACGGAGCTGGTACCCCACTCTTCAAACGATCCCATAGCGTCAGTATGAGGACATAAAGCCTCAACAGAAAAAAAAGAGCATTTACCCATTTACATGGGGAATTCTCAATGGAATCAGATTTCGAAACCCCATTTTGACGGATACAAAGCAGGCCGCTAGCTTGCTATCATGACCACTAGGGTACTGCGGCTACAACTAGCAAATTAAAACAATATATGAATTTTGTTTGTTTTACATTTCGTATATGATTTTATTCTGATGAATTCTATGAACTTAAACTATTCGTATTGACATGAGGTACAAATAAGGTATGTGAGTTGCCAAGTCATGTGTGAGCATCGTCATTTGATTGTGAGTCAGAATTATGTGGACCATTGATAATAGCCCTCTTTTTGCATCTAATTGGAACGCTTTTAAACTACAATCAGTCCAATCAATTCTAATTCCTTCACAGAGCTTCTCTTTATATAAATATGATGAGACTTATATGATCTCAAAAATCATCTGAACTGAAGTGAACTGCATTTTATCGTTCAATATTTGGTGTTATTCATTTTCGCAATATTGAAAGATTGATGTAAAGTGCATCATGTCCCTTATGTTTTTTTTTTTTTCCAAATACCATTATTTCCTGAATATAAACTTAGCAAGTTTGTTCTCAGGAAAACAATTAATTCTTTGAATTTTATTTGGAACTTTCAATATTTTTTTTTTGTTTTAAATTGTTAAGAATATATGAATATCACAAAATAATTTAATTTAAAACTAAATAGTTTACTAAAGTACCTAATTTTTAAGGAGTTCGACTACTTCCGAAATGTGAGGATATAGTAATTATGTCAAACTTTATATGATGTAGAATATAAACTTATGTTATTTTAAAATGACTCTGTTAGCATAAATTATTATAATAGTCCAAATTTTCAATAATGTTAATTCTATCGCATTCGGATTTTATTTACAGATAATATCTCAGAATAAAAGCAAATATATGCATTTACAGCCATATGATTAAATCTAGAGTTTTTTTAACATGATGTAAAAACATTACCAATTGATTTTAGATTGATGTAATTTGAACACCTTAACTCTGAGAAAATAATTTAATTCATTTACAAACTTTGCGAACCCTGAAAGATAAAAAAATTAAACAAAAATTAAGAACTGTAGAAAGAAGCGTTATTTAAACTATTTTGAGATTCATTTGTATGAAACTATTCAAATTGGAAATAACATTTTATCGGTTTTTATAAGGTGTTTAATGTGGCACTGTTATCTGTAGCAATCTATACCTTGAAATAAATTAGGGCAACACTTCATTCTTAACTTCTGAGGATTTCTATTTATTCATGAAATAGAACCTCAAAATATGAGAAGATATATCTGCTATTACGATATATTAAGTACATGTGCTTAGCTTCAATAGAAATATTGCAAACACTAAAAACCTTAAATTTATCGCTATATTCGATTTGGAAGTGAAAGAAACGAAGGAAGAATTTCATAAAAAAACCGAAACGAATAATAAAATATATCGTTATCCTATATCTTTATTCCGCTAAATCTGTGAGAAAACTCTGAGGTACCCGAAGAAAGTAGGGAACAAGAAATACCAGTAGCAGAACTAAACACACACACACACACTCACACACACACACATATATATATATATATATATATATATATATATATATATATATATACATAAACATATAACAGTCTAACAAGGCAAAACTATGAAACTGATGTTTTGTAAATAGAAGGAAATGTAAGCTTTGAATGACAAGAAGGGTCGAAAATAAGGGAAAATCGAAAATCGCTAGAGTATCCTTAGTGTAGGAGCATTGTTTACTAGACTGTACACACCATGGGAAAGAAAAATGATGTCTGGAGTAAGTCGTGCCTGTATCTACCTAGCAGTCATTCAAGGTAAACTTATATTTCCCTTTATCTTATGGATTTTGTGCTCATCATCTTTTTTGTAGTTTTTTCGCGTACACAGAATTTTGTAACAGCCCTTCTTTTGGCAATCAGAGAGGTATTCTTTATATCTAAAATTTATTTCTAACTTTTTTCTAGTTAAGTAAGCAATGTGTGCACTTCTTAAATCAAAATGTATTTTTTTCCTGTAATGTTTAACGTACTTTTCATATGAATGGCGTAATTACGTTAAAGGAAGTAATCGTCATAAAGATCTGTTTGAAGTGCTTAATAATAGAGAGCACCTTGTGGGACCTGGCGAATTTGTGGAACTGGATTTTTCCGAATTCAGGAAAATGTTTATAGAGTTTATATATCATTTATTGGATCCGTCGGTAGAAAAATTAGAAATCCTTTCTCGTATTATTTTATTTAGAGCACTGCCCTCTCCAATAGATCATTTTAAGGCAAGCTACTATGTTTTAGATGTTAAATCATTTTTATTTCAGTTTCTGAAACGCTTTTTTACAATAGGTAATACAACAAAACGTACAATAGGTAATACAAACTATTGATAATTTATTTTAGTTTTGAATTCCATAACATTTATTTTGGAACGTATCAGATAGAATTTTGAGAAAATTTATGAATTCATAACCATAAAATCAAAGATTCAAATTACCAAAATTATTCATCAAAGTTCATACATGTTCTGGAAATCTGTCAGACGTTTCATTCTTATCGATGACTGAAGAGTATTTTAAAAATTATTCTTCATATGATATTTCATATGATATCTGTCTGTCTGTCTGTCTGTCTATCTATCTATCTATAAATTTTTAATTTTGTTATAAACTAATTACTATTATACAATGCAAATTAAAATTACTAAATACTGTGCATTCATATGATTTCATACATAAACACATATAATTATTCATAGAAATTTAATTTATTAATGCAGAATTTAATAATTAATATTTAGTATTAACTCTTTAATGGAAACTTTTATACCAACATATATCTTAAATGAAGTTAACTAATTCACACTAATAAAATGTGGTATGTTCAAATAGGAATCTTAAATTTATATAATAATTACAACATTACGTGAAATACATGGAGGCATTGGGTATAATTAAAATCTGAAACTGAAACATTCTTTTGAAACATTTTTCCTTTGAATTTATATTGATGTAGAAAATATTAACGAAAAATATTTTGTCACTAAAAATGAAACGTTCTGCAAAGATGTATTGTTCTGCAATCTTTATTCAAATGACACATTAATATAAATGTGAAATGAGTTACCACTTGTAATGTGTATTACATTTAAATTAATTACGAAATAGATAATTAATGTTAAAATAGTGTATGAATTATTCATATTGTATCGCTTTTCAGTAACGCTCTTTAGTGAGATTTTCTAAAATTTGTAGCTGACGTGGAACAGTTAAATTAATGAAAAGAATAAATTAGTTTTGTTCAAAGAAAAGGATTACAAATGTTAAAAGCGAATGTTGTAAAAATTTTTTTTATCATTGAAAGGGTTATCCTCTTTATACTGTTCTAGTATTCTCGATTTCGTAATTATCATATTATAACTAAACTGTTATAAATAGGTAATAAAATATGTTAGCTTAATTATATGATTTTTGCTTATGAAGGAAATGATATATATATCATTAAAAACATATTTTTGGAATTTTTTAAAATAAACTTCTTCATCAATTCCTAGTTTGTGTAGCAAAAAAAAAAAGAAAAGAAAGGAAAATAATTTGAATAAACAATAAAAATTGAGAAAAATTAAAAATATTATTTCACCCATTATAGTTTAGATTAATAACGAAAACTTTATTTTAAAAAAAAATATTCTCTACAATTTTACTTTTAACGCTCATTAAGAGTGTTTATGCTTACAACAATCAATTTTTGAGCCTGTCAAGAATCACGATCAGAGAAGATGTAAAAAAAAAGAATTTATAGTTTTCGTAATTTTAACAAGGAGAAGAAGTTACATTCCATAATGATGTTCCCTAAAAATGTTTCCTTTAAAATTTTCACTTTCTGGATTTTACAATTTTACCATCTTATATAACTTCTAGTATTTGATAGCGAGGTTTGGATTTTTCTTTTCTAAACTAAAGAACTTTTTATGGAAAAAAAGAATTCGAAGGGTGGGATTTATAAATGTTTTCCTATTTTGCTTTAAATCTTAATACTTTTGGGAAATAAAACAAGATACTTTCCAACTTATTTAGGTTATTTTTTTCGAGATTACATATATATGTATATATACCATATTTTATGCTACAAGTTAAGATTTCGCTCTTCTTCTTGTTGGTATCTATTTTTGAATGAGAAAAACTTAAGTTTTCAATGACTTGAAGTTGAAAAATAGAATATTTGACAGCAAATTTTATATCAATATATGAGACGGTAGCCTTTCCGAACACTTAAAATTTATTTTTAACGATTTTTTCGAACATAAATAACACGAAATCGTTTTATAGAATAAAACAAACTGTAAAGGATTAAATTTTCATCTGTGCTGAGGATATGAAATTAATCTCATTTATTAAAATTGCTCTAAATATAAATTAGCTTTAAGAATCTACAGTCTAAATTCTACATTATAGAACGGCTGAAATTCAAAATAATCAAATTAAAATCATCATATTGTTATAATTTTGAAAAAGAAACTTTTTCAGTTTCAAGTAATCTAAGAATTTTTTTTAATCATTGATATTCATAGTTTCTGTACTTCAACATTTGGAAAGTCCTAATATATTGAGTGGCTTTTCATATTTTACGTATTAATTGAAACTAAAGTTTTCAACCACTAAAACCGAAAATTAAGTAAATGTATACGTGGCGTGATTGGCCCTTTTCAAATAACGTGTCTTACAGCGTCAAATAAATTTAATACCTTCAAAATACGTATCTATAGAATTAAAAATTAAATAGAATAGAATAAAATATATCTACATTTATTTTGCTGTTTCATGGTTCAGTAAATTGATAAAGTATATTTTTCTACAAAGCTTTTATGAAACTTGTTTCCTACTCATTGTATAAATGGCATATTGGCTTATCAACATCATTAAATTTAAATTGTTACCTCATCCCAATTTACTTAATTAATGTTAAGTAGAATACCAAGAACACCTCAAACAAATAATGTGCACTTCTCTGTATAATGGAAAAGGTTACACTTCGCCGATACAGCCAACGTGGTTAATATGATCCTCTGTAAAGCAGAAATATTAGTTTCCCTACATTAAACAAATTAGTCATTTCATGAAACATTAAATGCCGATAGATATGGTTGGTTACTAATGAAATATGTTTTTCATAATCTGAAAGCAAGTAAGTAGACTTATTTGTAACTATTCAGTAATTAATCTCCAGTTTAATCATTTGTTCAGATATCATAATATTTATTTCCTTAAAATAACTTTTTATGTCACAATTGCAAAAAGCAGAAAAATAACGTGATTATGATATCAATATTTTGGCTAAAGTCTGAGAAAAGATTTCGCTGGTAGGCTTAAATATAAAATAATTGTTCTTTGTATATATATTTATATGTGTTTACACACCTACTTCCGTACATTAATACTTGTATATACTCATTGTGATCATGTTATTATTGGTGTTCATTGAAGAAATTGTAGTCCCATATTTAGCATAAATTTAAACTTATTTATTAAATTATTATAATTATTACGTGATGCTGATGTAATTCGCCAATTGTAAGGTATTATTTCCGTCATTACTGCGAGGGAAGATTGAGCGTTTTACAATGGCCGCGGTAGCCTAGTGGTTAAGGCATCGGACTCAGGGCCGGCGGTTTTCGTAGAGTTGGGGGTTTAAGCCTTGATGCCACTGAAAACCGTGAATGTAGCTGGGGCTGATGCATGTTAAATCAATCGACGCCCTAAAACCTCCCATTGGAGTAGTGTGGAAATTAGGAGAAGGATTGTGCTAGCTCAGTTGTCATTCTTTTCACTTGAACAAGGTTCAAAATTACGAGGTTCGTCTCCAATAGCCTTCTGGTCGCTTCTAGTACGACGTCAATAAAATGAAACAAAACCATACATATTGCGCGTTATAGGTGTCAACAGAGAAAGAGAGGAGTTAGATAGAGTCGAGAGTTTGGTTGTGTGTGGAATGAACGAACGCATTGTACTAAACACAAAATGATATTGTTACGAAATACAATGATTAAAACAATTCGAAATTCAAATTGTAGATACAGAATAAAATGTAGCTTTACCAAATTATACTTATGGACTAAAATTAATGTCATATACGCATTTAAGATATTCAATATATTTGCTTGAGAATTTTCTTCAACTGAGTCAATTAAAGATAATGTGCAGTATGTATAATGTTTAAATGTCTATAATTTAACTTCACCATTTCTAACAGATGTTGAGGATTATCTTTGTAATTCTACGTATAATACTCAAGGATGACAAAGGGCCTTGAATTCTGGAGGACTTCATATTTTTGATAACAATTTGATCGAGTCTAATGAAGTATAACCTTGTTCTCTTCTTATGTAAACTAGCTCCATAAGGTCATCCATTTCAAGGAAATGTATATGAATCCTGTTTGAATTAGCAGCGGTCTTCCTACTCGTACATTTTAATATGTTTCAATAATGGATGAAGATAATTGCAAATGCCATGTAAAGCTTGATTTCCTCCAATATTTTCCTTATATAAGAAGTAGAAACTACTTTTTCTTTCAATACGTTTCCAGAGACATATGTATGTTCCAGGTAATTAGGGTTTTAATCTGTAATTCATCTTTTAGTTCCGTATGAAGCAAAGAGTTTGTCTGAAAAGATAACAAAAGTTATTGCGTATAATTTTCGTCATCCCATTCTTCTGAGGAATACAAGCTTTATTCTGGAATTTTGCTTTAAGATTGAAGCTTGAACTGTAAATCTCTATTATCATCACTATCACCCCAAGTTTGATTTTGTAGTTGAAAATTGCCGAACAATCATCAACATTCAGCTCTGTTTAAAAAAGGCAATAAAAATACCTGTGAGACGCTTGAAACAATATTACTAAATCGTATTCCTGTCTAATGGCATTTGCCATTAAAGGGGAAATCCAAATTAAGCTATTTGTGGGAAAACACTGTTTACTTTGGAACTTCTGTCAAGCTCAGGCACAAATGGATTAAAAATGGGATAAAATGAAACAAAAAAGAATATTTTGATAGCAAATGATCGCTTTGTACAGTCTTGGTAGAAAAATAATTTATACTCTATTTATGGCTTATTGAAAAAATGAGATCTTAAACATACCCCAAAAATACAATAAAAGTTATGACTTTTAAGTAAGCAGTCATAACCAGTTGAAGAATAATTGCAACCTAAAGTGGCCTGGAGCACAAATGGACATCTCCTGTTCTCCTGTCGCTCTAGTGTTAAATACCATCAATCATCCTCAATAATAATATTCTATTACAAGGGTTAGGCAACTGGTATAGAGATGATCATGTTGTATTAATTAGCTTAAATAATGATAATTATTTTCAGAAAATCAAAAAATATACTTTAGTTATAAATATAATTTGTCCAATTTTTTGCTTAACTTTACGGTTTGATCTAAATATAACTTCATAAATTCTTTCACAAACCATAGAACTGGAGGGAGATTATTTCACACTCTAAAACGACACCACAAAGCAAAAAAAAAAAAAAAAAAACTGAAAGGAGAGAATGAAAATAATTATTGGCACAATCATATTTTTGTCATTTCACTGTGAAAGAGGCTACAAATTGCCTCTATTACAACAAAAGGAGATGGCAATGGAATATTTTTGGCAAGAAAAACAGAAGAAGTTATGTGACTAAAGAGACCCTAATTTTTCTTAAATATCGCAGGCAATTTTTTTTTTATTTTACATTTTTCCCCCTTCATTTCTCCGAAAAATTATTTGCCTCCATATAGAATTTTTTATCTCTTCATTTTGAAAATATATTTCAGGATGAATTTATTTGTTGTGTATTCTTTGTGACAACAAATTTCAATTATAATATGTGTAGATGTTTTTTGAAAATATAGTAGAATATTAATACTGGGTTAACATTAGAAGCGTATAATGTTAAAATACGCAGATGTAATAATAATAAAGATGATCAAATTATGAAAAGATAATCACATTATAATCCAAGCTGCAAATTCGACGAGTATTAAAAACGTACCTACTTTTCTCATATACTGGATAAAATTTGAATGTTTATAGCAAAAAAAAAGAAGTTTTATTTATAAAATTTCTTTATTCTTCTATAGCAAATTTCAGAGATTGGGATATTGAATATAATACAGCCTTGGTTGAAAAATTAATTCTGGTTTCTAACACTAAAATGTAAAAAATCATATGTCAACATAGACGTAAATTTATTAATTAAAATAAAATCCATTAGAATTTATGCATTTTTGCCAACATCAAACAAGTCTAACAACTCCAACAGGACAGATTTTGAACAGATAAAATCTTTGAAGGCGTTATGAGCTGCTGTTTGGTTCCTGATTTATTTTGTAAGAAATTGTCGAAGTAAGTGGTAGTTGTTTGGAGAAAGGTCTGTTGAGACAGTTGGAAGAAGTAGGATTTCGTATCTCAGTTCATTCAATTTTTGGGCAGTCATTTGGAGACATGTGGTGTGGCGTTGTCACGGAGAAAAATTTCACTGACTAATAGGCATTAATGTTGCAGTTTTTGGTGTATTTTGTCGATTTTTTTTGAAATATATATGACAAATGATAATTTCGCCAGGGTTCCAGAAATTATAGAGATTGATTCCATTCGCCGATCACCAAACATTAAACATACGCTTCATTAGGTACAGCTTCGATTTGGGTAATTGTTTTGGTGGATCATGAAACACTGTAGGTATTGCATTTATTTCTTGCTGTGTGTCACAATGTAATCAAAATATAGGTATTTTTTAAGGAGAAGGAGAAATGCCGAGGAGAGCTCTTATCAACGAAGTTTTTGTTTCTTTTTTGTTCTTTGTGTCAACCATTTGGCGAGTTTTTTTTTTTTTTTTTATTTATTTTTCCAATAGGTGCAAATATCGAACAACTACTGAATGGTTTACTTTTAGTTCCTGCTCAACCACTCCAGTTGTTTTGCGTGTGTCCACTTATTTAATGGTTTTCAGTTGCTTGTCTTCCATCGCAGCAGGTCATCCACGACCCTCTTTATCACCAAGGCTTTCGTCTCTCGTACGACAGTTTTGGAACCAATGTTAAGCTCTATCAAAGTTCGCTGGCAATGCTCTTGTAAAATATTTGGTTGAAATCGCAAGTAGTTTGCTCTAAAACTACTCGAATTGGCTTTCTTTCAATCGTTACGTTGACAGCCAGAAATAACAAAGAACAGACAGTAATAATAAGAGGAGTAGCATAAATCAGTTGAACACAATTCAATAATTATATTGGTATCTAATGTAAACATAGGGAAATTAAGGTTTATTCTAAAATAAGCATTATATTTTATAATAAAAAGCTGCACTTATTTTTGCAATAACATATATTTATTGTTTTCCATCATCAGAGGATAATTACTACAAGTTTCCCCAAAAAGCGTGTTTTCTCGTTCATAAATAAATAGTACCCTAAAAATAATTAAAATAAAAAAAAATATTACATTTTTTATTACTGCTTAATATTTTAAACATATGCAAAAAATTCAGCTCTAGCTACATTATTTAGTAAGTTATTTAGATATTTTAACAGAGTCCCAAATTATTTCTTTGACTTTTAGGACTTTAAATTGATTTTTCTTAGCTTATAATTTTACATGACGAGCCTGTACCAAATTTCCAGGGACTTATTATTTTATAATCAATATAAGGTGTGTGTGTTTTGAAATTTTTCTAGTTATTTCCTATAAAAGTTTTGATAATCTTATGCATGGAAGAAATATTTAGATCTACATTTATTTTGTTAAATATCCACATAATTTGATACGGCTGCACTTTTATTGTGCTGCATTATGCATGACAAAAAAAAATTAAAACTATTAATTAAAAAATTATAACCCCTTTCTTTCACAATAAAGTGCAAACACTTCTAAGAAATTGAGAAAATATGTTAGATTGAAAGTATCAAAATTTAGAAGCAGAGAAACTTTTACAGTATTAAAATATTTTGAAAAAAAATTAAAGTTTTAAATAATCGTTTGTTTTGAAATGAAAATCTTTGCCTGAAAGGATTATTTCAAGTGTGCTCAAATATAATAATGTTAAACCTTTCTTTTAAATCTCTAATTCAAAATGTTGCTCGCCGAGTAATGTGATCGCTTAAACTAAGTGAGTGAAAAAAATTCCAGTAGTCATAGAAAAATTAAGTAAATGGAGTAAAATTCTTGTATCAATTAAACTAGACAATTTAAATAAAATCTAATGTAAATTAAACTAAATAAATCAATTAAAATTCTAGCTTCCATTAAATTAAATAAGTGAAATAAAATTCTATTAGGAGTTAAAATTCAATAAAAAATAAATGACATTTTTAGGTAAATTCATCCAGTGCAAACATACGAATAAGACAGAGGTTGCAATTTAAATAAACATAATGAGATAAATGTTCAATTTAATCTTAATATTCATCATTTATCAAAAACTCAAAATGTGATCGTGTTTAAAAAGTACTGTAGTAAAATAAATACTAAATGGAATGCAGTTAATTTCTTTGATTCATTATTCTTTGAATATCTCTCGCAGTAATGAAATAATTTTATGAACAGTATCCCAATTTACTCCAATGAAAATAATTATTTCTCCCAAAAATTATCTAAGACTGTAATTACAATACACTTTTAGTTTTTTGAAAAATTAATATTTGGTGCATTTTAGTTCTAATCATACGGAAGCGCAGTTTTCACGTAAAGAGTATGAAAAAATAATTAGAAAAAGAAATAACATTATAAGATAGCGCAGATAGG
The DNA here is from genome assembly GCA_019974015.1 of Nephila pilipes. NCBI lineage: Eukaryota > Metazoa > Arthropoda > Arachnida > Araneae > Nephilidae > Nephila > Nephila pilipes. Next base: position 50,894 of record BMAW01086565.1, read on the forward strand.
TGGAATTAAACTTCAATGTTAAATTATTCTCAGTTTTTATGACGTTTACTTCAAGGGAGGACGTTTATCCGATAAGTATATTTTTATAATTCTGTTACTGCAAAAACTTCTTATCAACTGCTTCAAACCCACTCCACTCCAACAGAAATAAACCAGTTCATAAATCAAATGCAATTTTTATGGCAGTTTTCCGGTGGACTGATTCCGCTATTAAAATTCCCTTTTTTTGCCCACTTCTCGAGATTTCCGAATGATATTCATAACAATTTTTAACGTTGAAGTTATTTCGAAAGCTTTTGACAGAGGAGGGATTTTATTATAAAATGATTCTTTTTTTTTACCAATAAATACCGTTGTTTTTTAAATTTTTGAGATGATTTAACACATACTTTAGGGTTCAATATTTCAATCAGAGTACCTATATATTTTTATATTGCACTATAGGATGAGCGTCATCATTTTGAAATACAGTTAAATAACAAAAATGAACTTGAATAAACATATTATTATCGTACTGCAAAATAGTTTTGTCTTCGGGACTTAGAAGTTGAAAATCATGTGCTATTATTATAGATCCTGATTGTAGGAAGGTAACATTAATATACATATCGCCTAATATTTGATTGTCACTAAAATTATCTTTTATTTAGGTATTTCGAAAATTCTTGAAGGAAAATTTTTTTCATTTGCAAACGAATGATTTTAAGTGACATTGAAGTCTAAATGTTTTTATGTTTACTTAAGTTACTTTATATTCATTTTAGAGTTAAATTTTTTGAAGAATGCACGCATTTTTCATATTGGAAAACGACTTCGTAATTTAAAAAAAAATACAAATAATTTTAAAAATTACACTTGAACAATTACATTATTTTTGATTTTGTAAAATCATATTATAATTAAGACTTTAAAAATTAAATTTACAGTAAGCTATTACATCTGTAGCTTGGAGGAAAATAATATTCATTTCCGCGTCTCAATTTAACACATTCTTAAAGTATCAAACTAATTCTGCTACAATATTACATCAAATTAGATTTACAATTCTCATGTTTCAAAAATGTATTACTAATTTTTATAAACTATAATAAAATCGAGAATTTTATTCATGTTTGAATAAATATATCCCTTTATCTTTTATTTTATTTAACATTATTCGATTAAGTTTCAATAATAAAAAGACATATCTAATAGTTTTCTTTTTAGTTGTACAGTTACTTCAGGAATGCTCATAATTAAGCCCTCAAGTACGGATATCTATTCAATCAATGAAATCATTTGTTAAACTGATGATGCATAAAGGAATAACAATTATTTCACAAAATAAGAGAAATAATAGATATCTCCAAAAAGAATAGAACAATTGATATATTTTTTACCACAGTGTTAAGGTTTCACGGTAAAAAAACCCATAGATTAAGATATGCGTGTGATATATTCCATTTATTCTTTTATAATAAAAGTTTGTTATATTTTACGTTATTCTTCTCACGTTAAAATCTTTTTTCACACTTACAATTGCGCTAGTTTTAGATACCTGTTAATTTCCTAAGCCTCAGTTACAAAAAACCATCATTTTCTGTAATATAAAAACATGCCAACTATCAAAATTTATTTTCCTTGAACTATTAGCGCTTGTTTAACCAACATCCTCTAATATGATATAACAGATCAATTGAAAAGTCCCCGGTCTACCATAGTAAAACACATTCTTTTGGCAAAATTAGTTTTTTTTTATTCAACATAATTCCCTTAAAGGGTTATACACTGATTATAGTGACCCTCCAACTTTTTGATACCATTTTTGTAGTACAATTTGTCCTTTGCTTAAAAATAGGCCTCAGTTTTGGCGATCACCTGTTCATTCGACGAAACGTTCTTCCCAGAGAGCATTCTTTTGAGATCTGAGAACAGGAAATAGTCGCTGGGACCAAATCAAGAGAATACGGTGGATGAGGAAGCAATTAAAAGCCCAATTCATGGATTTTTACCATCGTTTTCACTGACTTGTGACATGGTGCATTGTCTTGGTGAAGCAGCACATTCTTTTTCTTCAAATGCGGCAGTTTTTCGGCGATTTCGTCCTTCAAACGGTCCAATAACGCTATATAATAGTCGCTGTTGATGGTCTTTCCTTTTTCAAGGTAGTCAATGAAAATTATTCCATGCGCATCCCAAAATACAGACGCCATAACCTTGCCAGCCGACTGTTGCCTTTTCCCACGCTTTGGAGCGGGTTCATCGTGTGCAGTCCACTCGGATGACTGTCGATTGGACTTCGGAGTGAAATGATGGAGCCATGTTTCATCCATTGTCGCATATCGACGCCAAAACTCGGGTTTATTACGCTTGATCATCTTCAAAAACTGCTCCGAATCATCAACTCGTCGTTGTTTTTGGTCAAAAGTGAGCTCGCGTGGCACCCACTTTGCACAGAGCTTTCTCATACCCAAATATTCGTGAATGATATGATGTAAACGTTCCGTTGAAATCTTTAGAGTGTCTGCTATTTCATTCAATTTCAATTTACGGTCATTCAAAATAATTTTGTGGATTTTTTTAATGTTTTCGTCTGTAACAACCTCTTTTGGGCGTTCACCGTCTTCGGTGCTTATTTCACCACGTCTAAACTTAGCATACCAATCCTTGATGGTTGATTTTCCTGGGGCAGTGTCCGGAAACTCGGCATCAAGCCAAGTTTTTGCTTCGACTGTATTTTTTCCCTTCAAAAAGCAATATTTTATCAACACGCGAAATTCCTTTTTATCCATTTTTTCACATGAACAAAAGTTGCTTCACTCAAAATGCTATAATTCACACACTAATGATCCGACAGCTGTCAAATTTATACACGTATCTTTTGAGGGTTAGGGCTAACTAAAAAACATATGGATTTAATTCTAGTAGGGCCATCTCTGTGTCAGGCCGGGGACTTTTCAATTGGCCTGTTATTGCTTTCATGCATATGGTAATAAGTTATAGAAAAGCACTGGAAACTTCAATAAACGGCGATAAAACTAAACCAAGATTGACTGTCACATGTATTATCATAATTTAACACCAGAAAATCGACGAGATGTTTCACGCATATATATAATAATTATTCTAGAAATCCATATAATAATTAAAGCTAACTACTGATACAACATGCACAAAAAAACTATGAATTAGTAGAACTATAGCCCATTAACATCGAAAATTTGTTTTCTACAATTATATTTATTTAATTTCTATTTTAATATTCACACATTAATTCATATTGTCTTCAACTTCAACCACATCTACGTATTTTTTCTTAAAATACAGTAACACATAATTCTATGGAATCATTTAGTGCAGGTTGCATTAAGTGACAGAATATTTAGTACTATTTATACAAATTTTTTTTAATAATGTGAAATATTATGAGGGATATTTTAGACAAGGTGAATATTGTGATGTTCTTGAATTTGCAATGTACATACTCGTTTACCGTATTTTAAATGATATTTGCACGCGAAAATAAATAGCTTCAATGTCCGCAAATATGACCGAGATCTGTGCTCTAACTTCTCATGGGAAGTTTCGTGTAGGATGGAATTCGAAACACTTATCTAAAACCAAGGAGAAAGACTTTCCTATTAGATGGATAACTGAAATAATATCAGCCTTTAGTCACGGACCACCCCAACCGGGAGAAAAAATTGAACATGCAAAATTGTCGCATCTATGGCTAGAATCATGTAGACTTGCAGAAAATCGAATTTGTATAGGTTCAAGACATTATCTCAAAATTCCTTGGAAACATAACTGTCGATTGACTTTCACAGTAGTCCAGTTGAATTTCATGAAGATCTTATCCAGATGTAAAACCATTAATGATTCTAATCCGTAAGAGTGATTGCCTAGGTATAAATTATCTAATATAAGAAATTATAACATAAATAATATAGAATTATATAATATGATTTAAAAGGGGGAAAAATTTTCTGTATTTTAGAATTTCAGTTCCTCCAATGAAAGTGTTTTTTTTTCTACACCGTTAAACAAAATGCAAGAAAGCTCATACTTCTCGGCGAGATATTGATTTAAAAATGTAATTCATTGAACAACCCTCGTACGCATATATTCTTCATGATCAAAATGAGTAACATATTTAACTTTCTTTTTTTCAAATTTTTGCCATCACTGCTCATGTGCCGAAAGGAAATAAAGTGACATTTCTTCAGTGGTGTAACGAAAAGATTATAAGACACATAAGCACGCATATTTTGTACAAAGAATCTGTGAATACTGATAGTATGCATGCGCATCCCCATTCCTTTGTTTTGAATATTTTTTCAGATTTAATAAAGTTTTATTTTAAATGTAATGCTCATCATATACGGCTTCAAAGAGCAACTTCTACACATAATTCGTTGGATTTGGATTTCTTTTTAATTGTTTGTTCTTCCTTAAAAAAATTATTACGATTCATTTTTGTTATTTATAAACGTGTTTTTTTTTTTTTTTTAATGAATAAAATTTTTAGGAATGTTTGTTCGATTAGGTATGAAAAAAAAAGTTTTTTCCTAAAAAAAATTTTACGTTTGGCAACATATTTTTGGTATTTTTTTGTTTTGAAACGGTGGCAAGCGCAAATGCTGAGTTGTTATTTAACTAAAAATTTTAAAAATTATTATTAAATTTTATTTATTTTTGTATTTCAGACTATGCCTGTTGATATTTTTATTAATTTTATTGCTACATTTTTGTTCAAAAGTTTCCTGATTGTTGATCCTTGCTAAAAAAACTTTCTCTTTAACTTCATTCAAATTACTTACATGGTTCTTAAGTCTAACTTTCTCATTCAATGCAAATTGAAATTTATTTGGCTATTTTAGTGTATTGTACTGTTTCAGGTAAACATATATTCTCCTTCGGTGCTAACAGAATTTTTGTTTATTTGCCAATTTTAGTGAAATTCTGTTCTAATTGAAATTTTAAATTTGTCAATTTTAGTGAATCGTATTGATTTTCTCATACTTTTTCTTTCAGATCTAAACAGAAAATTACATCCTTTTAATTGGATTTGAGGATTATTCTGAAATTATAATGCTGTTCCCTTAAGTCGTAAAATACCGGTGGAATTTTTCTTTGATAAATATTTAACCGATTGTAACATTACTATTTTTTTTTCTTTTTAAACTCATAATGCTTTTTGAATATTTTCCTTACAAAATATTCTCAAGAGATGGTGATGACTCCTTTTTTCCTTCCATTTTTTACTTAGTGCATGGTCTCGTAAAATTCAGTTAAGATCCTCGAAAGTTAATTGCCATTATTTATTCAAGCATTTTAGGAGATGATAATGATTCATTCATCACAATATCAGTGGGGTTAACTATCCATTATCCGAAAGTTATCGCATTGTCATGTTGATCCTCAAGGATCAACATGACAATGTAATAACGTGTTTGTAAAAAGTAGGCTTCTCTACACATTTTGTTGTCAAGTTTTGCAGGAGAGAAAACTCTTTGTATTTTTGATAAAAATGTAATGAAACAAAAAAATCAATTTTCAGTAACAAAAAGTTATACGACACTCCATTAGATACTTTGGAAGGCACAGGTAACTCACACAAAGATATATATATTTCTTTTTTTTTTTTCAATTTTTAATTTCAATATGATAAATAAAACTTTTCATTTATTTATCGATGTAATGATACTGTTACTCTAAAAAAAAATCAGCTTTAGTTTGAATGCGAGGTCAGTTCAATAAGTCTTTAGAAGTTCCTAAAGATTGTGCTCGTAGCAATGAAAACTGTTTATTTGCAGTATACGTCATGATTCACTAGACCGCTGTTTAAGTCTGAGTTACTCTTATCCTTAATCAGGATGCCTTTTGCACCTTAAACATTCTTCGTAATAACCTATCTGGCCAATGAGACTTTCTTCGTATATTTTTGGAAAATATTCACTGGAAACAAAGCAACATTTTAATTTTTGAATAAGAAGTGAACTAAGAAGTGCAGTGAAGTTTTTGCTTGATTTCCGGTGGATAATGATGAATCAATTCATCTTCGATTGTGAGAACCCGACGCAAATTGGCATCTACAACTTGATGCGGTGACAAACAAATTTGAATTTAGTAGCAAATGATAACCAAATCAAAATGAACTTTGAAACAATGTGAAATTTATTTCGGCTTCATGTAACAGATGGTAGCTCTCAATGGTAACAGCAGTTTACATTAATGAAGCCACCCGCTGACAAACACAAGTACTTTTAGAACTTTCTTGTAATTTATTTTGCTTGGAAATGTTTGTTCATTAAACATTTACGGATTAAAAAGCAAAATAAAGTAATTAAAAATTATGGATTTTATTAGGCTAAATAAAACTTTTGTTTTATTTGTCGATGTAATGGCATTGCAACTTTCAAATAGTTAGAGTTTTATTTTGAATATACCATCTTGTTTGTTTTGACATTTTTGTATAGCCTTGATTATTAGCTTTTATTTTAAAACATTAAATTTATTTAAACGATGAGCATTTGGATGCACTAGATATCGAAGGCAAATGTAATAAATAGCACTCAGTCAGAGGTAAGAGAGTCATCTCTATCGTTTTTTTTCAATAGAAAAAATTCTTAAGTACTTTAAAAGGAAGCAATAGCAACCGATTTTTACGATAAAGTAATTAATGAGTCCATGATGAGAAAAATTGCCATTTCAAATTAGTTTGTAAAAAAATATAAGGAAGTTCTTATATTTTTTCATGTCAATATGCCTAATTTTAGAATCAAATTAAATAACTGTTTATTTTTGTCATTTTTACCTTTCTTTTAAAATATTTTTATAGGAAGAAAATTTCGTTATCAGCAAGTCACCATTCGCTACTAGTATACTTGTAAAATTGATTTATGTTAGTGAAGAACATATGTACTTAAAATCATACATTGATTTAATTCATTTATTTG
>BMAW01086594.1:0-10333 GCA_019974015.1 Nephila pilipes
CACACACACACATATATATATATATATATATATATGAACTGCATAACTACTTTGTTTACTGAATCACAATAATCTATTTTACCACTCCACTCAAATAAATTTCTAACATTTTATGTTTTAACTGCAGCCGTCGCTATGATCTCAGCTGATGGAATCTTTTCGAACTCTCTTTTTTTCTCTCCCTTTAAGCTTACCATGTAAAACGGCAATTCGGGATTTGTTAGTGCTCGTGTTCAATTGATTTTCATTATTAACTATTTTTTGTTGAAAAGTAATTTGCTGTACTGGATGGTTTGGATCCATAAAACGTGTTAAACGAAATTTCTTCAAATCCAGAAACAGCGTTTTAAATTAATTTATTTGCATTTTGGAATCTTTTTTTTTCTTTTTTAATACGATTTTATATATGTTGTTCTTTACAATATACGATAACTAAGTTATTTCTGATTTGCTTACATATAATGATTTTTTTGCACTTCATGTATATATATATGTATATATATATATATATATGAATTATGTTATCGCAATATGTTTAGCTGTGAATAAAATAAACTATTTCAGAATAAAGACGCTTAGACTATACTAGGCTACATTTCTTGATATTTTGTAAACATTTCAAGTTAGTAAGATTGAAATTTATTAATTTATCTCTCGGAGGAAATTTTTAGCTGTATATTTCACTTTAGGTAGACAGTTCAAACAGCAATGAAAAAAAAATAGTCTCAGGCAGTAACGAATATCGTTCCTTTAGCATGCTTTCCGTTGCATTCTTTAGAGAGAAAAATAAAGAAGAGTAACTCCTCTGAACAAAATTTGAATAAATTTGGTAAGGAATAATCTTTTTAAAGCTTCTATTCATATAGGAAATTACGAAGATTAAAATAAAATGGGAACAGAAAGAATGAGCAATGTGATAAATATAAATTTTTAAAAGGTAGCATATGTATAAAAAGGGTGGAATGAAAGTTTTTATGCATTCTTAAAATGTTAGAGCTCTTTTATCCCGTTTAATACAATTAGGTTCCAGAAAAAAAGTCACTTAAATAATTCAAAGAAGAGTTAACAAACAACAGGACGAAGAAAAAAAATTACTACGCGTTCAATGTGTGGAGATTTTCTCAAAGAAAGACAGGGTACTTCATGGTTCAAATCAGTTTCTTTTTAATTTTTATTTTAATCAACAACATACATTAAAGAACTACTCCAATATTTTCTAACTTTACATCCGTTATAAATGATGTAGTTATTTCTGTGTTAAATCCATATTTTACATTGAATTGTGGCTAAAATGAAGCAACTTTTCAGCTTCCTTAATGAATAAATTTTTTTTCAAATATTAAATGAAAAAGATATTGTGCTTTTAAGCTATTAAGAATTGTTCTAAATTATATTTTAAGATGTCTGGTATTTATAAAATATGTTTTAATTGAAAATTGCATTTTTACCATGATCGTTAAAATTAAAACACAATTTTGGACCTTCAACGATTGTTCAGTTTTAAGTGCGTAATATATACGGAAATAATAATGTCAATTTTATATACTTTGAGTTGATTGTCACTTGAAATATATAATAAATTAGTCTATAAAAGCTTTCCCCGAACATATATAATTTCGTAATTCTTAGTGTGTATGAAACGTGGCTACTCGATATGATTCATACTGATCTATCTATAGGACAGAAAACGTTTTGTTTTTGTTGAAGGAGCATGTTGCTTTTACAGTATATAATTTTAAAGGATTTACGGGACATACTTTAAGATTGCTGCTGATTTTCTTGGTATGCATACCAAAATAGAATATGTATCGAAGAAATGCTAATTTTTATATACAAAGATGAAATAATATCCAATGTATATTAGGAAACGGTAAAATAATTTCATCTCGAACTACACAGTTGCAAATTTAATGAATATCAAATCCTTTTTTTAAAATCTGTAATAATGTTTTTATACTTAATTTTCATGAAAATGAAATTAAATTTCACTTAAACATAAATTTTAAACTGTTTTTAGAATTTTTTTACTGATAAATATTGACTTATTGTTATTATTTGGAACAGTATCTTCTTGAAAGGACGAGAAATCAAAAAATAATATTTCTAAAGCTGAAAGATTTTCAAATGCGAACAAAGTTTCCTTTTCTATGAGTCCACTCTCAAAACTTTACAAACTCTTTGACATTTTCTAGCATTCGTTTCTATGTGTTCCTTCTTTAGTGTCCTTCAAACTTTATTCATATCATTCTTTGAGTTATCTATGAATCCTTAAATTTGTTCCCACTGCTGTCTCCTCTTTTATAGTTCAGTCAAATCGAGAGCCCTGAAACTAGGTTTTTGAGTTCATACGACAAAAGTTTTAAGCATTTCGAAGACTTTACTTCAAATGATGTCGGATAATTTAAAAGGATTTAATGGCACTTCATCCCCGCCTATAACTGATGCATATTTCTTTTTTATAATGTGTTAGTTAAGAAAAATGTAGCCCGAAGCTTTTATAAATAGTTTTTGATGACATATCACGTTATGAATACCACAATTTGTAAAATTGCTTTAGTTTTTCAAAATTAATTTCGGGAAAAATATCCAATTTAGAATATATTTTAAGTATTTTGAACTAACATTTGTATTTAAAAAAGCTAAGAAATTCGTAGACAAAAAATCTCTTTCTTAGTTTACAATTTTGTTTTCCTTTCAATAAAAAGGCGAAAACTAATTAAGTGCATTAATAGTAGGATTATTTTACTTTAAAATTTTGATCAAAAATATTCCATATTTCAATTTTAATTAAAAAGTAAATTTGTTACTGAATTATTTCTTTATAATTGCACGCTTTTAAAACATATCTTTACAAAACTAACTTCTAATGAGAGAATCATTGATGCTTCGTGTCATCAATTTGTACTAAAAGCAATCGATGTGATCGATCCCAAAGTGATTTTTACTTGAAAGACATAGTAATTGGAAGAAAATGCACCGAAGTTCATCCACGTGAAATATTAAAATTGTCTTCTGAAATTAAAAGTTTCGAATATAATCACACTAACAAAAAATATGTGAGTTTAATCGAAATTTATGTAGCTGCTTCATGAGCCTAGAAATTACTGGAGCTCAAATTTCAAAGATTGAAAAAGAAACCAGTGAATACAAATACCAGCAAAACAAAAGGGGGAAAAATTCTATTTGGTCTACATGATCTGGAAACAAAAATAGGGTAAAGTGATTTTTTCCAACGAAAAGAAATTTAATCCTGGTGGTCCTGATGGAATTTAGAACTATTGGAAGAGTGATAAAAGAAATATTCTTTTTGTTTTTCGACTCTTCAACATGAGGGCGGTTCATTGCTTGCTTGAAATGCCATCAACTGGAAGAAAAGATGTATCGATTTCAAGACGGTAGAATTAACCATGTGGACTATCAAGAAATCGTTAGCAAGCAATTACTGAAGTAAAGAAGTAAAATAAAAATGGCAAAGTTTGGATAATCCCTTGAACAAACTACAAAATTCAAGTGTCAATATAAAATTTGAGGGTTCAAGTAAAAGGAAATTAATATTGTGAAGCAGAAATTACTAGTGTTATCTGACATAAGGGGTCTCAGGACCCTTGAAACTCAAAAGTTTTGATTTTTTGAAAAAATATATGTTAGAGTCTCATCTGTTTTGAACATTTTGGTACCAAAATTATAACAATGCTTCGAAAACTTAGAGTTATCGAGTAAAAAACTAAACTTTGATTTGAATTTTTTTATTGTTATTTTCCAACTTTAACTTCATTTTTCTCAGAACAAAAATTTTTAACTTGCGCACAGGATTTCTCAGAAACTATTTAAGATATCAGAGTGAAATTTTATGTATATGTTCAAAAAAGGTTTCTTTATGACTTATAGATCAAATTTTATACAAATTATTAACAGAAAATCTTTTATATGAATTTTAATTGGATTTTTTCTTAAGATTTCCAATTAATTTTATAATTTTCTTAATAATTGTATTAAAAAAAATTTCCCTCTAAATTTCTCAAAAAGTGTGTATAACTTTAAAATTGAGCTTTTTTTACTAGGTAACATCACTTTTGTAAATTTTAATCAAGAATATACTTCTGAATCCTGCGCGCAGCAAAATATAGATTTTCTTAATTTTGAAAAAATGTCTAATTTTTTTTTTTCATTTTAACTTCTTAAAAACTTCTATAAATCTTATGAAGATATGAGAAAAAATATAAATAAATATGAATATTATTTGGTAAAAGTTTCAATTGTATGCTTTGTTTCATTGGTAAATTATATTGTTTTGAAAAATGATATTTTTTTCAATACACGAACTAGCGTTAAGAGACCTGAGACCCTGTAAGCGTTATTGGTATTTATAATAGATCGGTTTCAATACCACTCATTACAAAATCAGTAGTCGATAATGGCATTGACTGTTAAAACAGCTGCGATTATCTTTGAAATGCAGGTGTTTTTAGATGCTTCTTTACTAGAGATTAACAGAACACACAATTATAAAAAAAAAAAATCGTGCTTTCTAATATTTAGAAATACTTAATTAGTTATATTTAAGCAATTTTGTTTATTAAAAGTAAAACTACTAATCACAAAATTTTGAATTCATAAATAGATTTCCTTCAAAAGAAATTTTCAAAAATGTTGCACAATTTTTTTTAAAAAATTCAAAATTTTGCATACTTTGGCTCTAGTCAGTTTTAAAATTTATTTACAGATACGGAAAATTTATACAATACCCCCTCCCTTATTTGTCCTTTTTTTGATTAACATATGCAAATTTATTACCTTACCATTATTAATCAAACAAAAGTTATAATTAGTTATTAACAAAATGAAATGAAACTTGACTCAACACTTTTATCACAATTGTGTAACTTGATGAAAATTACAAGAAAAATAATGCATCTCGCTATATGCCTTTAAAAAGCTAAATAAATTTTTGAATCAGAAACAATTTAAAAACTTATCCTTAAGGTTCAGTAAATAAACTTAATACAGAGAATATTAATCGTGAACTAAAGAATATATTGAAGAATAAATTCCTATTACATTAAATTTTTTCAATAATGATACAGGATATCTTTACCTTATCCCAAAGAATCTACACCATATTGGAATATACTTTCAGATAAATAAGTTTTATTACTTTCATATAAATTCGTGAAATTGTACTAAATACTTCTGTAACTATGCAGTGTCTTGAAATTTTGAAAAGAATCCATAATTAAGTTATTTTTCCCTTTAACATGCAAAGTGAAAAAAAAAAGCATTTAATATATTAGTACAGGAAATGAAGAATGAAATCCATTTATTGTAAAATTCTGACAAAAAATTACTGGACTGATTCAGACAGAAATGAGAAGAATTATTGATTTCTAAAAACACTTAAGTCAAAATATAATATTAATGATAGAGAACTTTTCTATTTGAAAAGTGTGCCAACTTTGTGCCCTGTTTTTTAACATTATGTTATTATTAACATATTTTTAGTATTAATGGACAACCGTAAGCGAATTCTCCTTTCAGCAAGAGTAAAATAGATGGAAGAAAAATATTGACTTTTATATTAATACTGATTGATTTTCTTTGATTGCTTTTATTAACGTCGTACAAGAAGCAACACGAGGGCTATTGGCGACGAACCTCATAATTTTGAACTTAGATCAAGTGACGAGAACGGCACCTCAGCTGGAACCTCCCTCTTTTAACTTCCTCACCACGTCAACAGGAGAACTTAGAACCTCGACACATTTAACGTGCAGCAGCCTCAGCTTCGCAGTGGGTCTTTAGAGGCATTTGATAAAAACAATGCTTTAAAAATAGCATATCAGTAAAATGTATTGTTTTAGTAATTCTTAAATAATATATTTCGGAAAAAAAAACTATAAATTTTTAAGGAAAATGAGATTAATATTAATGAGAGACGCTTAATAACTGTATGTTAACAAAAACCATTTAAAGTTTTCAGTAAATCATTAGTTGAATCAAAAAAGAGCATGTTCTGGAACGAGAAATTTTAAGATTGAAATAACAATGACGAAGAATAAATAACATGGGTCAATAAATTTTTAATCCTTTAAAAACCCCACGAGTGAAATTAAACAATAAAAATGAAATATAATAAGACGTGCTTTGAAAATAATACTCTGAAGGAAGTATTTATAAGGTGCCTAAATTCGAAGGTCACATATCCATCAACTCCCCCCCCCCCCTCCCAAATCTTACCAATCGATTTTCCTCAAGCGATTTCACTTTTCGTGTCGGCGAAACCAACCGTGTGACTGCGTGAACAACACTGAAACCCCAGGCGGCCTTTCGTGAACCATTAATTATTCAGAGGACGAAAGTAACTGGTGACGGGTTAGAAAGTTATCACTCACAACATTTATCACTTATTACTTTCTTGGAATGACCAAATGAATTGGCTGATTTCTATATTATTTTGCGTACTTCAGTAGCTCCTTCAGTGATTTATTATAGCTTATCTATGGAATCTTTCAGGTATCAGATTAAATCGACAAATATCTAAGCATTGGTGACAGATTCAGTGACATGAATTGTTTCTTTAAAGTGTCGCTGAGTTATGGCTTATTGCAGTATTTTGCAGAAAAGTTTTTCAAATTGTTATTTTCGAATATAAAGATATTTATTCATTTTACGTGCTTATGAGGTGTGGCTATTAAATAACGAGACTAACGTTTCTCTCGAAGAAGTACGCATGCGCCAAACACCAAGAAACCGACTGTTGTTTAGCGTGAAACATTCTCTTTCGAATGCAGTGCCTCTCGTTTATGTAAGCAAATACTTATAATTGCAGCCTTCATTTACATTAGAGTTATTTTCTTATTTTACCGGAAAAATGATGAGTTACCAACGATTTGTTGTGAAATTTCACATGAAACTTGGAAAAACTGTTATTGAAACTTATAATTATTGAAATAAGTGTATGCCAATGAATGCTTATCGTGCGCACGTGTTTTTGAGAAGTTTAAGCGTTCCCAAGATGGCCGAGAAGATGCTGAAAATGACTCACGCCCCGGTCACCCTTCTACGTCAAAAACAGAAGACAATATTAAAAAAAAATCTGTAATCGATTCGATCTGACCGTCAGTTAACTATTTGTGCGACTGCTGAGACTGTAGGAATTTTCAAAGAATCCTTTCGGCAAGTTGTTCCACCGAGACAATGCGCCGATTCATTCCACATTGTCAGTCAAGAGGTTTCTAGATAAGTAGAGCATTCCAGTGTTAGATCATTAGTCTTATTCGCCGGATCTTGCGACATGGGACTTCTATCTGTTTCTTAAAGTGAAATCTGCATTAAAAGGAACAAGATTTGAGTCCATTGTAGCTGTAAAAGAGGAAGCAGCACGCTTCCTGAAGGAGATCACAGAAGATTTCCAGTACTGTTTTGAACAATGGAAGATTTGCATGGAGCGTTGTAAGGATAGAGGAGGTTATATTTAGGTTATATATAGGAGGCTATATTTTATATTTCCTTCAAACCGCGTCATTTAGTCTGGAAAGCATGTTAGAATCAGTAATGAAAATAGAGTGGATGTTTAATATTAGATATTAGATGTATGAACGCATTGATTCGTTAGAAAATATGATTTTCATTGATACATATATGTTGTAATTCAATGCCTGCTAGTTGGTTTTTGACAAAATATTGTTTATTTATTTTAACGAAATATTATGTATTGTTAAAAGCTAAAAATTTATATGATGGCAACATTCTTAGAAACAAAATTTATCAGTGTTCTTTATTTTTGCTTAAGTTAGAAGAGAAATAAACGTACCTAAAAATACGTAGTAAATTAAAGAATAACTAAAATTCTTATTTTTGGTGAAACTTTTTAAATCTTTAAACATTTAATCTCTGATTGGAGTAATTTTTCAGCCTATTTTTCGGTATAAAAGGTATATTTAATAAGTAAATAATTTCACGACATAAAGAAAAATTCGAAATTATGATGTATTAATTATAATTTTAGAGGGAATTTAAATAATTAAAACTAAAATTGGATAAAAACTAATGCTATAATATCTTCAAAGGATTTCAACGATTAGCTTAGATATGAGTTATAAATTTTGCTCAAAATATTCAGTTTTAGGCATCATATGTGATACAAAACTATGAAATAAAAATTAAGAAATTTTGTCGATTTAAACAAAGCATTCTCTAATTTGTAAAAACTATCACCTGTAGATGGTTTTCAACGAATTAATCGAATGATGCTTGACACTTTTGAAGTATACTTAGTTTGTTTTCGTGAGTAAGCGTCGAAGTCATTTTTATATTCATTCAAAAAGACGGATATCAAACACTCTGTTTGCAATCAGTCTCTCTTTTGATTAATCCGGAACTGTCTTGAAAGTTTTCGATAAGAAAACTTGAAATAGCATTTAGTTCTTATTTTGATGGTTTTCTGACTTCGCGAAACTTTTTCTTCCTCGTCTGTTTTCAACTTGGTCGAGCTCTTTAAATCATTTCACTGAGACTGTCTGGGTTGGTATATCTAGCAGGCAAATGATTTCACATTCAGTTTTTTTGAACGTTCATATGCCAAATTTCATTGAGTCTTGGTAGACATGGTATATTTAAAGTACTTTATAAAATTGGGAAACGAATTTGAGCTTATACCCATGAGCAAATATTTAGTAAGTCATGCTTAATGTCTTAGTGGTAAGCGCGTTATATATATTTCTGATAGAGTTATTTAATGTTTGTCTAAGAACTTATTTCTTTGCTGACGTAATGGTAAGTATTTAGAATCTTAAGGTCTCGCCACTGGTGGTAAGTATCTCAAATGTATAACTTATATATCTCCCTCCAGTTGAATGGATAAATTCAGTTGTTTATCATGATTTCTTTTTCAATATCAAAATCCTAGTATTGGTGCATTTCAAAGATCCTAAAGAACTATAAGTATATATTTATACATTACTTTAACTGAAAGAAACTGACAACAACTTCATTGGTTTAAAATTATAAAACTAAATTTTCTTGGATAAAAAGTTTAACTTCAATTTCTCATCAAAAAAATGTAAGTATCAAATTAACTATTTTAATTCTTGTTGTATCTATGGAAAAGGCAGGGCATATTTTAGAGAGTTTTAAAGGCCTGAATGACAGCAGCTGGCTGATCAGGTGCCTTAGGGCTGCAAATAAATTCCTGTAAGGATATATAAATGAACGAGGTAATGTCAAATTTAAAAGGTTCAATAAAGTAGTCGGATAGTTATAAATACGCTCTGGTATCAGTAGGGACTATCAGGGCAATTTTTACAACTGATATAAGTCCTTGTATTATCAGGGGCAATTTCATGCTCTTGTAAGTTTGTTTAACATGTATTGTTCTAAGTTTTGATATCGTGGGGGTGCTAATGATCTAAAGCAGTTATACGGTCTGCAATTAGGGATCTCTCCAGAGGTCGACTAAAAAGTCTGCATCAGCTCGTGAACTGGAGCAATTAAGGTCTGTAATCAAGAGTTTCTTCAGAGGCAGACTGAAAAGTCTGCATCAGCCCATAAGATGGTGGGAGAGATCTGGTTCAAATTTTGTACTTCATTTTTATTTTAATTCTTTTGTATTTCAAACGAATACTCATTACAAATAGAAGCAATCTATTGATATAAAAAGCAAAACTCTCTTTCTCTCTCCCTCTCTCTGTTTTTTTTTTTTTTCATTTAAACATGAGAAAATATCTATCAAAAATTAATATACTCTATTTTTAAGATATTACATACTTACTGAAGATATTTTATTAAAAAGGTTACATTACGACCACTTGAAAATAATTTTAACATCCGTAAACAAGTTGAATTTGAAATATGTCAGTGTGATGGATTCTGCGCATGAGATTGCGTTTCGTTTAATGCCCGGGGTCCAGATTTATCCTTAAGATTAGTTTACGTTTGGATAAATTCAATATCGATCAACAAGCCACACGAGAAATGTGTCATGTGGTCGAGAATTAATTCTGCGTGCTCATTTGCGTTAAATGCAACGCCAAGCAGACGTAATGAGATAGGCATTAGTGCTTCTAAAATTTGTTCTAAATATTCTTAGATAAAATATAGTTTATTAAAAATTGTGATGGAAAATAAACGGAAAAAGCTAACTATTTTGCCTCAGAACCAGCCTATATTTCTTTTATAATTTTTATCCAGTTTCACTCTTTCAAACTAATACTTTCTTCTAAAAATTTATTTATACTAGTATGGGTAACTCAATGAAATTTTGTTCTTTTGAGAACTTAAAAATGAAGATTACACATATGTTGTTGTGTATTATTTATACAAATATTTTTTCTAATAC
>BMAW01086594.1:10433-21947 GCA_019974015.1 Nephila pilipes
GTGTGTGTGTGTGTGTGTGTGTGTGTGTGTGTATGTATATATATATTAAAGAAATCGGAATTTTTATTTCAAAATCTTAATATTTTATTGAAATTTCTCAGGCATTTTTGAGAATTGAAAATCATGAAATACATATTTTGAGTACTTCCCTTCTTGTACTCTTGTTAACACTGAGAAAATAGATTACATAATTAAGTTTATGAACTTGATTACTTAGAAATATATTTCACACATTCTTCTGTGTTTTGTTAGCGAAACCCGTAAGGAAAATATCTCATATTGTAGTTTAATTGAACATTTTATCGTATCCTGTTAGATATTTTCATTCAAGTGATCAAAAAATTACATAAATATAAATTACGTAAGAAAATACTCTTGTTTTAATTTGGTTGTTACTTTAAGATTCTTGCATATCTATAGTATTAAACTGCATGCCTGATGGAAGTGAAATTAATATTACTCAGACATCAGACGTTAAAAAAGTTAGTTATTATTTCAACAGCATTTTTCACATACAACTCAGAGTTCTCTTTCATAACTCACATTTGCGAAACTTTAGTATGAGAAAAATCCAAATTCTTTTTCCTCACTGAATTTTTCGGTTAAAGCTTTGTTGTTCAAAAACAGTGGAAAGGAAGAATCGAAAAACTAAATAAGAAGAGGAAAGAAATTTTGTAGCTCCTGTTAGCACTTGAAATCAATACAGCGGTGGAAGTCTGGCATCTTTCTCAAACGAGCAACTGATAGAAGATACGAACTTGCGAAGAGCATTTAAAATCGCTTAATAAACCTAGTTCTTGTTAGGTCTTAATAATGATATAAATATTTTATTAGATACAGACCTAATTTTTATTAAAGAAATTTTTTAACACTTTTATAAGTTTAATTTTTGCGGTTTTGAATACAAAGAGAAAGATTTCATTTTAAATAGCCTTTTTTAGATAATTTTAGTGAATCTCATTCAAGTAATTAAGAATGAAACTCTCTGAAAGTTGAGTAAGTAAAAGTTGAGTAACTCTCTGAAAGTTGTCTTTTTCTTTTTATATTTCATTAAATTAAATATCCGTATGATTTAAATTTATTGAAGCTATTTACTACTAAAAAATTAATTCACAAATTTAGATGTGCCATACAGCAACTTGTGAAAATGTGTAACAAATTTTTTTTTATTGCATGCTATGTCAAAATACAGATTATTGTAACAAAGGTACGACGAAAAAACGTCTTCCTTTTTTTCAGGAAATTAGTAATTGTTTCAAAAGTAAGCCAAAATATCGTTTATAGAAGCAAAGCTGCCGGACTGATTGGTTGTTTATTTACGTCGCACTTAGAAACAACACGAGGATTATTGGCAATGGGTCTGGTAAATTTTAACCTCGTAACAAGTGACAAGGACGGAGGGTCTTTTAGCGACATCAAGGCTCGAACCCACGACTCGACAGAAACAACGTCGGTCCGGAGTTCACGAAAATGCCACTAGGCTACCACGGTCACTGTAGAAGAAAAGGACAAAGGCTATGAGGAATTAAAGGTTAAATTCTGTTTACATAATAAAATATTCTATCCATAATAAAAACGGGGTCTTAAGTACTGAGAGGCTACAATGATTTACATTAAATCAATGTTTCAAGTTGTTGATATCTATAGTCCTTTTTTTTTATTTTACTATTAAAAAACAGAAGGTGCTTTGCTGATTCCATTTATGCCTTATTTATTTGAATTTGATAATTTTAATGCAAGAAAATTGAATTTTAAAATTGTAAATTCATGGCTCAAGCTATAGGGAAACACATCTAAACGTGGCGTTTTAGGATTCTGGTACACTTGCCTCAAAATATACTCTACCCATAGTATTGATATTTTGCACAATGTGAAATGAGGTTACTTCCTATCCAGTGAACATTGGTTTCTTTCTAATTAACACTCATACCTTTTAAGTATTGCATATTCTTTGCAAAAAAAATCACGGAAATTTTAAAATATAAAATTTTAATTATTTTTAAAATCTGATTCTTGAAACTAAAATTATGTTCAATGAATAGAACGTTGTGTTTATAGGTACTACGGAAATTTTTAAAGTTATAAATGTAATTAATTTTAGGCCAAATGTACCTAAGGGTAAGTAGATGACTTGCGAATATAAACACAGCTATTCTTATCAATTGCTCATATGTAATGGTTCATATTTATAAACGCGATTTTCTTTTATGAACAAATACACTAATACACACATAACTCAATGTTAAAACATTAGGCCCATAGCTTTTTCATTTATAAAGTGATGTTTATTTAAACTTGCCTTAAGGGGTCTCAGGACCCTTAAACCTCAAAATTTTTGATGTTTTGAAAAAACATTATGTTAGAGCCTCATCTGTTCTGAACATTTTGGTACCAAAATTATAACGATACTTCGAAAACTCCCAGAGTTATCGAGAAAAAACTAAACTTTGATCTGAATTCTTTTATTGTTATTTTTCAACTTTAACTTCAGTTTTCTCAGAAAAAAAAAATTTAACTGGCACGCAGGATTTCTCAGAAACTATTTAAGATACCAGTGTGAAATTTTATGTACATGTTCAAAAAAAAGGTTTCTATATGTCTTATACATCAAATTTAATACATATTATTAACAGAAAATCTTTTATATGAATTTTAATTGGGTTTTTTCTTAAAACTTCCAATCAATTATATATATATATATATATAATAATAATAATAATAATAATAATTGTATTAAAAAAAATTTCCACTAAATTTCTCGAAAAATGTGTATAACTTTAAAATTTTGTTTTACTAGGTAACATCAGTTTTGTAAATTTTAATCAATAATACACTTCAGAATCCTGGGCGCAGCAAAATATAGATTTTTTTTTATCTATTATCTAATTTATTTTTCACTATACCTTTTTTAAAAATTCCTTTAAATCTTATGAAAATAAGAGAAAAAAATGTAAATAAATATGAATATTATTTGGTAAAAGTTTCAATTGTCTGCTTTGTTTCATCGGTAAATTATATTGTTTTGAAAAATGATATTTTTTTCGATACACGGACAAGCGTTAAGAGACCCAAGACCCCTTAAAATAAACCCATATTTCCTCGTCGAAGGCGTCTCAATTACCTTAAGACATTTACGCATGTACATTTTATGGCCTTTTGCTGGTTTCAGGATTTTAGAAGAGAAATTACAAAAAAAAAAAAAAAAATTCCCCATCTTTTAAATAATTAATTTTTACTTAAAATAGCACCAAATAAGCGATGAGAGTGTAGGTTGGTTTGTTGAAAGCAATTTAATGTCATTGAATCCTCGTGGGATATATTGTTCCAGACTCGAAGTGAAAGAAAAGAGTGTGGAAGTATTATATTTATTTCTTAAATCCAAACACGCGCATTGATATTTATTTTTACCGAATAGAAGACATTCTATTCGTTATTTGTATAAATAAATATTTAATAAAGAGTATAGATTTGAAATCTTGAAACTGAATGTATTTTTCTTGAGCATCAATTAATTTGAATAACTCCTGAAAATGCAAACATGAGAGCGAATTCATAAATATTTTAAATGTGCATCTAAAAAAAGATGCGGGTTTTTACAATTTTCTTTTATCTTGTGCCACAACTTCATATAAACTAAGTAATGAAATTCCTTTAAATTTTATGCAATATCTTACAAAGAAAAGAGAATTTCTCATTCAACTAGTTCCTCTTTTAGAGTTTATTTTTTCATAATAAGTAAAGAATCTCACAAACATCTTTGAAACTGAATTCGCAGTAAAGTTAATTCTCGGAAGAAAGAGCTCTGAAAAAATCCTCATCTTGATTCGAATCTTTGAGGCTGGAAAAGAATAAATAGAACGAACGACAGAACATACAATCTAAATAAAAGGAAGGCGATCCTCTTTAAAGAGAGAGAGAAAATTAATATTTCTTTTGAGATACTCTGCCGTTCTCTATCTAATAAATAGATAATGTTATTTTTCCGTTCGTACTGTGAGAAGCAATCGATCACTTGAGTATATTCAAGAACAGAGCAGTTTTATTATTAATGCGATATTTGATTATTTTAAATCAAAAATAAATCTTCTTTTTCTAATCGACTTTTTTTAGATGTTTACCATTTTCCCTTTGATTAATTTCTTCGTTTTATTCTTTTGTTTCCAAAATAAAATTTGGAACTCTGTTTCACTGAATTAAAATTTATTTTTTGCGTTTGCTGGCTTCGAAAATACAAAGCTCTTCTGTTATTGATTTACAATTTCTATTCTCTTATTTTGCCATCTATTTTCTTCCTTTTCTTTCTAAGTTCATATTAAAGTAGCTTGAATAACGATTTGTTGCACTTTTTCACTTTCAAATACCGATCTTGTCAAATACAGAGTAGCTTATTGGCATGGTTTTAAATTGTGATTGTAAGGTTCAGACAAGGAACAGTAGGAGCTAGGTAAGGTTATAGATTTAAATATCTACGTAACTAAAATTATGTTGAAAGGCATAATGAGAAATGTAATCCTCTCAAAGAGTCGGTAGATGTTTGAAAAATAAGACATCAATCCCAGATTTTTCTTTTTTACCTAAAATCATTTCAAAAGGATGAGGCAAAATGTAATCCTAATTCAAAGTTAAACAAGCAAATTAATTCTTGCTTTGTACATTCAAAAATCAAAGAATCTTTCAAGCATAATTAATTAAAGCAACGGTTAAATAATTCGCCAACAGTACGAGTTCTTTCCATGAATGCACAATTGGGTTCCTCCATTATGATTTGAAAACAGATTCTTCAATGTCTTTGAAATTTTCCGAACTGCTCATTTATGATGCTCTTTATCAGAAATATCAACATCTTAGATTCATTTTCATCAGCAGTTATTCCCCGAAACAATATTTGCACTTGAGCATAAGGGTATGGCAAAATAATGCTCGTAAACGAAAACTCGTTACAGATGTTTATCATCCATTTTTACGCTCGTGTGAATTTACTCTATATTTACTAACTACAAATAAACGAAAGGAGTTAAAATTAGCAAGGAAATTAACAGAAACTCGTGTTTCCTCAAGCACGGACTAATATTTCCATTGTTTATTGACACAAATTTGCATCTAAATATTAGATTTGAAACATGAATTTTCTACCCGAAGAAGCGAGAAATCTTGGGTAATTCATTGTTGAATGAGGTAAACGGCTTCACTCTCTTGCTTTGCCGTGTTCACAGAAAATTAATTTTCTGATAGATGAAAATTCGAAGATGTTAATAAGAATTAAATTAAGACAATCGGGGCTTAGAATGATTTCCATTCGAATGCATTTTAATAACATTTCGGAATTGTACAAATTAACACAACTACGCATTATTATAAGAATAATTTCCTGTCAGTTATTAAAAGTGCTACACTGATAGAAATAGCAAATGCAAAGATTTCATTAAAAAGTATTTTAGTTCGTTTTAACATAACAGATCCAAATTCGAAAATATAAATATGGATATAATTAAGATAATCGGGATTCAGAATGATTGCCATTGAAAAATATTTTAATAAGAATTCTAAAATGTACAAATTACTTCAACTGAGTATTATTAATAATTTTCTGTCAGTTATTAAAAGTGCTACACAGATGGAAATAGCACATGAAAAGAATTGAAAATATAATATATATATATATATATATATATATATATATATAGGTTCTATAATTTAAATCATTTTAATATCATGGAAACATTCACTGATTATTAAGTTAACTGGGAGTTTTTTTAATTGATCTTCACTTAAAATTGCTGACTTGAATTATGTATGCACATAAAATACTAAAGGATGAAGTAGAGTTTAGAGGAAGCATATCAAGTGTCATAAGAAAAATTCGTATCTTAGTTTTCACGATTCTAAATTTTACAGACGTATTTATGATGAATAACCCCGTTATTCTAGTAACAGATTGAGATTAAGAGGTAAAATTCAGTGATTCAATATTTACCTGCATGGTTTGAAATGTTAGACAATTTACGGTGGAATTATTTTTACATTTAAAATTGTTTATACGGAACAGAAGTTGTTTACTTTTATGAAAGTAATATATTCCTGTCATATTCAGAATTACTTAAGGTAACTGAGACGCTAATATGCTTCAAATGTTGATTTTTTTGATTTTATGCTATAATTAGAGGGCATTTTTCTGAATCGAAAGTATTATTTATGAGAACTTGATTAAAAGTAGGTTCCAAAATTGAATTTTAAAATTGTAAGCAAGCTTGCTACGTCATAGAGAAAATATCTGCATTTGCGTTATTCTCAAAATATAATTTTGAGGATACTTATATACTTTCTTGAATTCTTCTCTATCTGTAATGTTAATGTCTTCCACATTATGAAAGGACACACTCACACAGTGAACCTGCACAGTGAACAATATTTCTTATAAACACTCACAAAATTTAGGTATGGCACAGTATTTGTATAAAAACTATGGGAAATTTGAATCATAAAAATGTATCCCTCCAAAGATTTTATTATTTCAGGACAAAATAATGAACAGGCGGGATGGTTTCAGGAACAAATATTATTTAATACTTGACACGTTCCACAACACAAGACAGGATGCAAAACATATATAAAACACAAATTCACGAGCATCACTCCATCATTTTGCTAACAAGTCTTTCGCCTCCCATCGTGCTTGCGCTTCGGACCAAAAAGAACCTGTGGCGCCATCTGGCTACCGCTTAATAGTACATGAAAGGTAGAGCAATATTATGGTGTTACAAAAAGAATTTTTTTAAATATTTTATTGAATTCAAAACTATTATTATTAAACACAATACTAATTTTGTAATTATTATTATGTTCAATGTATAGAATGATATGTTTTTAAGTTCTCTACAAGTTTTGAAAGTTATAAATGTAGTAGATTTTATACCTGTAGGTAAGTACACGGCTTAACTTCAGATATAAATGTAGTAGAATGCAGATCTATAAATGTAGTAGATTTTTTTTACCTGAAGGTAAGTACACGATTAATATACAAATTTAAATATACAGCTACAGATTATTAATTGCTCATCCATAATTATTCATATTTATAAATGTGATTTTTTCATAAACAAGTGCATAAAGGTCTAACTTCATTGCTTTTAATTTCAAAAGTGATTATTATTTAAACGGGACACAAATAAGCTCATTTTCTCGTTGTCTATTACCTTAAAGTATTTCTTAAATAATTTTAATCTGAAGAAAGTAATATATGTAAGTTAACAGTAGAAGAGAGACTACAATAGTCAGAATAGAAAAAAAATTATTTTATCACCGTTCAGTTACCTTTTATATAGTTCTTTTCTTAAAAAAATAATCTGTATTTCTATAAAAATTAACTTTTTTTTCTTATGACCTATATTAACATGAATCTTGTTTATTCGGCCTATATAATTTTGACAAATGCAATTTATTGATCTTTTTACAGAGATATGAATAGAACATTTCAGGTCAGCAATTCAGACATGGTTTCAGCCCTTTTTCGTTGCAATCGAGTTTGAAAATTTAAATTTGCTTGGCCTGAATCCAAAGGCTTCTAAGTAAAAAGGTTTATTGCTTAAAAGAACTTTAATACACAAATATCACATTTCATAAAAATATTTTTCATTTTAATTTTATTCGTTCTTCGATCCAATGATTGAATCAGATTAATTATAAGTGTAAAAATTATTAAGAATTACAAATAAGTCAAAACTATTTTAACCACTAATGAGTGAATAATTCATAATAAGATTATATTATAAATTGAAGGATTTTTTCTAAACTGGGATTTTTGTAACCATTTATCGAATCATGAATATTATTCGAAAATTAAGAAAAAAACGTTATGTTAAAATTATAAAGACAATCTCTAATGAGAGTTATTTAGCTTTACATCATTGACAAATTATTCATCATATTTTCCTTTCTTTTTTATTTGAAGCTAATAATACGTGGTATTGGCACCTGATATTATTTTGTTCAAATAAATATCGAGGAAAAATAAGGAGAAAATATTTTTATAAGTAATAAATAAGTTTGCAAGAGAAAAAACACATATTTCGGCCTACATAATGTCAAAATGTTTTCATTGTTAAGGAATGCCATGCGTTGTACCTTTTTAACTTAAGACTTAGTAGAACTTACATATAAACGGCTAACTAAGATTTTGGTTGAAATACAAACATTTAAACAAGGTGTTCGAGAATAAACACCATGGAATGCCTTCTGTTTACCGTTCCTTCTCTCATCTTAAATGTTAATTCATTTTTAGAATTTATAAAATCGTCTGCTGGGAACCTGCATAGTGATGCACTCATTACCATTTATGGTAATGAGCTCTATGTTGAAAAATAATAAAAGGTAAGGAATGAATTTTCTACCGATTTTCCGATGCATATGTGTTCCTCCCATATTTTACGAGAGCGTCAAATATGAATACTAACAGCCAGGAATTATTTTCATAAATTTAAATAGCAAAACAGAGGGCTCTTCGGTTGAATAAAATAGAAAACAGGTACTTTCACCTTTCAATCGTAAGGAATTTGTGTTATATGAATTTAAGTTTTTGATGTGAAATAATTCCGAAGGAATACAAAGTAAGGAAGACTGAAAATAAATAGAATCCTCGTGTTGCACAAGAAAAAATATTCCTAAATCACACACTCCTTCTCATATTTATAAGCACAGACGATTTTTTTTTTTTTTTTTTGAAAAACTGTGTCATAAAAACTTATGAACGAGAGTATGCAAAACACACTTTTAGTATCTCGTCTAAAATCCTAAATTGTTACATTTCTAAGAAATAAGAATAAAGTTGAGAAAAAATAAACTAAAATACTCTTTCTCCAACATTTTAGACTCTCATAATTATTAGGACAGTTAGAATTTCCCTGTTTTATTTAACTTTCGAGAGAATAATCATAGATCGATATGCAAATTTTAAATGCTGATCTAAACTAATCCAAATATGAGCTCCGAAATTCTCTCGAGTGGATGTTAGTTAAAATGCCTCGAGGAAAATAACTTACTGGAAATTAAATGCGAATGGTATAGTTTTATCGTGCAAGTGGAATGTAGAATTGCTGCATAGCTAGAGAAATTAGAATATCTAAAACTGTTGCAAAAAATGTGATCGTACGCCGAATTGATGTCTCGGTAGAGAAGATATAACACAAGGATCAATAAGTTCCGAGACTAACCCAGAGATGGCGCTCGTAGTAAACCAGTAACCAGGTCTTTCTAGAGTACGAACCTTTGCTTGAAACGTGTCAAAATTTTAAGTCGATCGGACCAGAAACAGCTGAGTTATCGAGGTTGGAGTAAAGTCGTTTTGTAGTTTGTTTAAGAAATGGAAAAAACCGAGTTTCGTGTTCTGATAAAACATTGTTTTTTAATGGGTAAAAACACCGTGCAAGCGAAACAATGGATTGAAAAATGTTACCCGGACTCTTGTCCATCAAAAGCAACGATTTGTCGGTGGTTTGCCGAGTTTAAACGTGGTCGTACCGACACAAATGACGCGGAACGCTCGGGTAGACCTGTGGAAGCCGTTACACCGGAAAATGGGAGTGAAGTGAAAAAAATTATAATGAAAGATCGTAAAGTGAAGCTCCGTGAGATTGCTGAGATGACACAGATATCATATGGAAGTGTATTTACTGAAAAAGGTTTTTTGAAGTGAAGTGAAAAAGGTTTTTTCCAAGTGGGTGCCGCGATTGCTTTCGATGGAACAAAAACAGCAACGAGTCGATGATTCAGAAAGCTGTTTATCGCTATTTACTCGCAACAAAAAAGATTTCTTGCGTCGTTACGTGACCATGGACGAAACATGGATACATCACTACACTCCAGAGTCGAAGCGGCAGTGGCGCACAGCTGGCGAAAGCCGTCCGAAAACGCAGCAGTCAGCTGGCAAAGTCATGGCGTCAGTTTTTTGGGATACGCATGGCGTGATTTTCATTGACTACCTCGAAAAAGGTAAATCGATCAACAGTGATTATTATATTGACTTGCTGGTGCGTTTGAAGGAGGAAATCGCAAAAAAACGAACGCACAGTCTCGGGACTTATTGATCCATGTGTTAGGGTGCAATATCAAAACTGTCTCACAAAAACTGATGGCGCATTAACGTTCTTGCTTCTCATTGAAAAAGGTTTGCTTCTGAACTTGCCCGTAATATTAAAAAAAATTGAAGTCAATAACTATATGTGTTTCAAATAATTGTTATTTAACAAAATATATCAAAATGAATAAGAAACTAGCAATAACTGATAGACAAAATGTATTATTTGAACAGAAACTGTGTGAGGGGATTATGATCAATGTATATTTAAAAAATATAATATTTTTGGATGAGAAACGTTTTGGTCTCTATAGAACAGATGATTTTATCTAATTGGCTCAGTCTTAGGAAAGAGAAAGACATCTGATGGAGCATGCGTGTAAGGGGTGTCAGGACCCTAAACTTTCGAAAAATGTGTCTGAAATGCCTTTTTCTAAAACTTCTGTATTATGCATAAAAATCACCTGAAATAGATGAAATTGTATTTGTGAGTTTCAAATGATTTTATATGTCTAATTTGATAGTTAAATGTAAAAATTTATATTTTTTAAAAAAAGTTATTGACTGTATTTTGAAGACTTGAAATTTTTTCCTGGAAATGTGAGTATCACTTCATGTAAGACGTACAGTTCAAATATAATGATAATACCACCAAAACAGTCTCAAATTACACTTAATATTTGCTTTCAGGTGCTGAACTTATTTTATTTTCAAAAAAAAATATTTAATTGTTTTTTTTTTAAAAAATTGTTAAAATTTAAAAATCGTAAATTTTTGAAACTTTTGAAATTTTCTTTTCACAAAATGTTTTCTGTTCAATTACTTTTAATTTAGGTTTAGGCCCTAGAGAACAATAATTAGAAGACATGAACAAATTTTCATCCATTTCTAATTATTAGTATTTTATTCGTTTTAAATGAAATTTAGAAATAGCATGTTTTGAGAAAAATGAATTTAAAGTTAGTAATTTGAATTAATTTCATAACCACTATAAAAGCCTATGTAAAAGACCTCTCATATACTACTACTTAAATCATTATTTTACAAATACACATTATAGGACATCTTTTGGCGTTTTAAAACATTCATATTTGCAAAATGTAACAGTATTATTAATTTAAATTTATGTTTAAGCTACACAAAATTACTTTTTAAAGATATGTAACTGCCATTATTTATATATAAAACATTCTATTTTATTTATCGTGTCAAAAATGTAAAAAGAAGGAAAAAAATTGAGAAAAATATTGTAAAGCTAAAATTTTAAATAATTTAAAATTTATTTTAGTTATTTTAAGTAAGAGACCTTTATAATTATAAATTATAAAAAGAACTTAATTTTAACAGAATTAACAATCGATCTCAAATCTAAACGCAATCTACACTTTTGACTCTGTGACTACACTTAGCCATTCAAAGTGACATCATTTTGAATGGCTGTATCT
>BMAW01086594.1:27920-47920 GCA_019974015.1 Nephila pilipes
AAAAGATGTATTTTATCTTCAATTACAATAAAGCCTTCTCTAATTTCGGTGCGATGATACATAAACTGCTGTTTGTAGAAAATGCAACACCATGAAGGAATCATCAGAATCAAATGAAATTCGCAGCAAATGTCAATTATAGGATATTATGCAAATTAATAAAGTTTCAGAGCCATCGCGCGTGCGCGGCGCGCGCAGCGAACTCTGAATTGATGCTGAAAGCGTATAAATAAAGTGCTGTAGCGGGACGTTGAAAAAAGTCTATGATTATTTGTTAGTGGCAAACGTTTAGTGAGACCTGAGTATGCCTCCACGACGGAAGAATAAGAAATTCAAGCAACTTACGGAGTTTGAACGAGGGAGGATAATCGGCCTTCGAGAAGGAGGATTTTCCTATCGCGCAATAGCAGCTCGTATGCAGCGGAACAGTTCCACAGTGATGCGAGTTTGGAAGCAGTGGACCGACGAGCACCGAACAACTCGAAAAACAGGCACTGGACGACAGAAGGTGACGTCAGAGCGCGATGATCGACACCTGCTCCGCATGGCGGTGAATGATCGCACAGCTTCCTCCAGGCAGCTGGCAGCACGTTGGTCTACTGCTACAGGTGTACAATTGTCGGCTTCGTCAATTCGTCGTCGTCTGCTGCGCCGTGGATTGCGTGCAAGGGTGCCTTTATACAGGATTCCCCTCACGGCGAATCATCGACGGCTGCGTCGGCAGTGGGCTCTTGAGCACAGAGACAGGCGAGCTGATTGGCACCAAGTTGTCTTTTCAGATGAATCACGCTTCAATTTGTGGACCCATGATGGCCGTGTTCGTGTTAGACGTTATGCCGGTCAACGCTGCCTTCCTGAGTGTATTATTGAACGACATAGTGGTCGAACACCCGGAGTTATGGTCTGGGGTGCGATTTCGTATCATGGACGATCCAATTTGATACGAATTGAGGGTAATCTCAATAGCAACAGGTACGTCCGTGAAGTGCTACAGCCCGAAGTCGTTCCTTTCCTTCAAGGCATCCCTGGAGCTATCTTTCAGCAGGATAATGCACGCCCACATGTTGCGCGGACTGTTCGAGACTTCTGTTCAGCACAACGCATGCAACTTCTTCCTTGGCCTGCTTATTCACCGGATATGTCGCCTATTGAGCACGTGTGGGATATGGTTGGTCGGCGTCTCGCTCGTGATCCGCCTCCTGCAGTTTCCAAAGACGAACTTTGGTTGCGCATACAAGCGATATGGAATTCTCTTCCTCAAGCAGATATCCAACATCTGTTTGACTCCATGCCACGTCGTATAGCAGCACTTATTGCAGCGCATGGTGGCTGCACCAAATACTGATTTCGGACGCTTAATTTGTTTCTTTTGTTTTGAAAATTTCATCATTTATTTGTATCAGTACAAGTCGTTTCTGCATTAAATTTCATTTGATTCTGATGATTCTTTCATGGTGTTGCATTTTCTACAAACAGCAGTATATATACAATATATATATACAATATATATATATATATATATATACAATATATATATATATATATATATATATATATATATATACATAATATCATTTGAAACGTCTCTTTATTGTTTCATTCACTTTCCGTTTTGCATCTTATTTACACAGTCACTAAATGATAGTCCAATAGACAGAAATTATGACAGTAATAATAACCAAGTTCTTTCATTCTGATGAAAGAATATTCAATATTGATCCCTAACCTAATTTATGTGTGTTATTAATTTCTTTACGAGGGGTATTTAATGAATATAAAATAATAAATTAATATTACTCTTACCAGTCCAATTGGCTGCGGTAGCCTTGTGGTTATAGTCACTGATTCGCGGCCGTTGTTTTCATTGATTCATGGGTTCGAGTCGTAATGCTGCTAAAAACCCGTCGTGTAGCGCAGCTGATGCATGTTACATCTTTCAAGATTCCAAGTCATCATACTGGCTTTGAGCGGATGTTTAGAGAGGGAAGTGACAGCTCAGGTGTCGTCTTCGTCACTTGACTGAGGTTCAAAATTACGAGGTCCATCGCCAATAACCCTAATGTTGCTTGTAACCTTACCAATCCATTCGGGTTCGAAGACATAGTATAACTGAAGTAGAGGGTTCGTGTCACTACCCTATGTAGATGCATCTGAAATTATTCCAAGGGTAAGTAAAATCTTCGTTGCTTATATGTGCATCTCCTCAATTATATACATTACTCTTCTCTAATTCTAATCTAATCTACTTAAGTCGCGTTTCATTCATTGGTAGGAATTTTCAATTCGAACAAATTTAATTAAAGACTTCTAAAGTGTTAGTTTAAGGGGGAAACACGATAGAACCTAAATCACATATTATCTAAAATAAAGAGACGTTTTTGAGGATTTAAAAGATTTGATTATACTTATATTAGTGCAGTTCTTATAAATATAAAAATAAGAAACATTTGCACTCTGGCGTAAAAATGTGGACGTAATCTCTACTTGTTTGATGTAGCATAAAATAGTCAGTGAGATTAAAATTATTTAAATAAAAATGAGAACGATAAACACTAGATTCCTAAATTATATAGGAGTGTAAAAAGGCTTGATATGCCTGATCTAATTCCGTTGTATTTTTTGGCAATGAATTCCAAAAAGAAAGAGGTATATTCTAGAAATTCGATTCTGTCTGGAAAATCCTAAAGATGCAACCAGGCATCAGAGAATGCAACATAAGAGGATCGGAAAAGTTCAGACAGTCATGGTCTGCATCACACATACAAGCTCGTAAGCTTCACCTAACTATTTTCGTTATAGCAGTACAGAAAATATACTTTGTGCTCTTTTAAGTTGAAATATGTATTCTTCCATGTGTAAAAAATATGAATATTATTTTGCATATTAACTTAAAAACCTGATATCGTGATTCTAAGTGATTGTAAATGTGTAAACTTTTTCTATTACCAGTAATTCGATAAAATTTTCAGACAAAACCTGTATAACCTCAAATTGCCAGGAATTCTTTCAACCATGAATATAAAATAGAGAATTCGTTAGAATAAGGCCTATTATTTCATTATCGTGTACTGAGACAAAAGTATATGAAAATAAATTGTATTCGGAACATAATATAAATTAAAAAACTCTATACATTTTGTTAAATTATAAATAATGCTTATACATTAATAATTTTTCACATTGGATCTAGTTATAAAACATGTAATTGAATATATGACCAATTTGTCAATATACTTTAAAACTAAGCACGTAAGGAACATAATTGATCAACTCTTTGATCTCCTAATTATGATCTAATTTTATTCAAAATAATTCCGCTATAGAAAAAGCTCTTTCAAATTAAAAAAAATTGGCTTAACAATTTTTAAATAATCGTACACTATTGGAATATATTTCCCCTTTATATTTCAAGATGAAAATATTACAATTCTGTTCATATGATTTTATTAATATTTTTATTTTTTTTTGTGTCAAGTGCAGATTATAATGTGACATTTCTGTTTTTGATTTGATCAATAAAAAAAGTTAAATTTCTCTTTCATGAATAACGTGACTCCAGATGTCGATGGATTCTGTATTTTTAATTCTTGAAATAAACGACATTTATTATTTCTGTTTCAATCTATCAAACCGTAGTACTTTTCTAAAGATTTTATCAATACTTTTTTTTACTTTTGTGTGCCAGATGCAGATTATTGTGCTGTATTTCTGTTTTTCTTCTGATCAATAACTTAAGTTTCTCCTACATGAATAACGTTATTGTAGATGTCGAGAAATTGTGCTTACTCCGAACTTGAGCACACTCACTTATTTTATTAATACAAGTAAAAACGCAGCCTATTGAATAAGCCCAAAAAATCGTATTACAATCTCTAGTGATACTTGTAAATTTTTTAATATATTTCATGTTAAAATTAATATTAGAAATCATTATTAGTAATCAATAAAGACATTTTTGGTGCATTTGGGATTATATTTCCGGCTGATTCCCTAATCCCTACAAAACATAAACTTCTTTAGATATGCTCTTATAATTTTCTTAAATTACAAGAATAAATTAAGTAGCTAAAATTAGTATGTCTAATTATTTGTATTGTAAAATTATAGAGTTTGTTAAATTTTACTGAAAATTCCTTCTAAGTGGTTGAAAACTGAAGGATTTAGCTCAAAAAAAAAATATTTTTAAGCTATGGAGTATAAATAACTCACCACATCAAATCAGAGATAATATATAAATGGAAATTATGAGAATTCCTTAATTATCTCTTCACCTCCTTTGACTAATAAATTCTAATTACAGCAAAGAACAATGTAAAATACTGATCTATAATATTGTTTTTATTCCAATAAACAAGACATCAATGAAATACGGTAAAACAGTATAATTTATATGAGAGAGAAAAGATTGTTCAAATTCATAAATCAAAAGATATTTCACACGGAAATCTTTTTATTAGTATGTGCTGAACAAATGAGAAAAACAAATGGGAACCTTTTGATCTTAACTATGTAGAATAATTGAATACAGTTCTTCATATCATCCTTTTGAAAGTTTATTTTTAAAAAATAATAGTTTTAAATAAAATACAGACATTTTGAGACACCTCGGCTTCGTTATTTTTGATTTGATCCATTGGAAAGTCACCAATTAATCAGTCAAATGAATAATCAAGCAATCAAATATTAAAATTAATTTTATTTTCGTCATAGAAGAATCAAAAATCAATATTGGTATTATGAATGTGCAATGGAAACCTTTTCGAGTCCTCAACCAAAGATCATCAGAATAATTGCATAAATCTGAATAATTGCAAAAATGGAATATGTGATTCAGGAACAAACTTAAATACTGAATACAATTACAATTTCATCTATCCGGCAATCGAATAGCCTTTTGGTACCAATGTTTTGTGTCCAAAATATTCTCTAAACTTCGAACTCCTCACAATATTAGAACACTTCCAGTTTCGCTATTGTGAACAAACTGATTTCTTTCACATTCACTACACTTCAATATATAACAGAGCTAACTTACATGAATCACAGTTTATTCGCGTAGAGGTTCTCAAATAGAATAACATTATATAAAAGCTTATAATGGGCAGTTGAAGGGGAAATACATGTGAAAATCTGATGTAATTTCAAAAAAGGAAACATATATATGTGATAAGAAAATATCCTAAGCTATTTGCAATTCTTAATTTTAATCATAACCAAACTTTGGAATCTATTTTATAAGACTTGACACTTTAGAAATTGATAGATGTTGGAAATAAATATTTTACGGATCATGTTTTGAAAATTGCGATCTTTTTTACAACGTTTTTCTGAATTTCACTTGGTGTGTGTGTGTGTGAGTGTGTGTGTCATCAAATTTTCGATCGTTAATTTAACCAACTTCCCATCAAGCTAGAGCTTTGAAATTTTGGCAATCGTTCGTACTCGCCTAACAATGCAACATTTAGACATTTGCGACAAGTTTTAACTAATATTTCAATAATTTTAATAAGTCAAAATATTCTTTCCTCTAGGCGCTTTTAGGATTGAGGAAAAAATTTCTTTTCCCCTCTGGGAACACTGGGAACTCCTCACACCACATGAGGCCTCGTAAAACTATTGTACTCACAAAGGGGAGATACTATCTCCGAGATAGTAAGGGTTGCTGACTTTTAGACAGTAATCATTCTCAAGAAAGAAAGTTTCCAATATTTGGCACCATGTCTTATCACAAAAAATTTTTCTGAATTCTGGTTCCCATTTTTTTTTAATAGAATGACTTACAAATTTTCAAATGCATGTTTTGATTTTATGAGTATTATGAATTTTTTAATACGCTCACAAATATCTCTTTTTTAGTAAATTTTAAAGTTAAAAATAACCAACAGTTTTAACTAATATTTCAATAATTTTCTTTTTTTTTTTTTGCCACCATATAAAAACGTTGTTTTTAAAAACGTTGGTTTTTATATCGAATTATTTCTTCTTCATTTAGACAGTTATCTTATATACAGTTTAAATCAAATATCAGTTTGTGATAAAATGTTTCAAGAAAGTAAATTAATAAGTTTTTCTTAATCGTCAGATGTATTCAGTATGAAAATTAATATTACAGCATTATTAATAATGTAAATTATTTTAAAAACAGATTTTTAGAATATTGGCTAAGTTTAAAAAAAGTGAGATAAAATGTAATAAAATTCTATAAAAATATACTTAAGCTTATAATTATTCCATTTGCCATTTTACAACGTTTTTCTGAATTTCACTTGGTGTGTGTGTGTGTGTGTGTGTGAGTGTGTGTGTGTGTCATCAAATTTTCGATCGTTAATTTAACCAACTTCCCATCAAGCTAGAACTTTGAAATTTCGGGAATCGTTCGTACTCGCCTAACAATGCAATATTTAGACGTTTGCGACAAGTTTTAACTAATATTTCAATAATTTTAATAAGTCAAAATATTCTTTCCTCTAGGCGCTTTTAGGATTGAGGAAAAAATTTTTCCCCCCTCTGGGAACACCGGGCACTCCCCACACCACATGACGCCTCGTAAAACTATTGTACTCACAAAGGGGAGATACTATCTCCCTTTACTATCTCCGAGATAGTAAGTTTATATGTAGGTTTATAGTAAATGTTTAATTATTTTAATTATTAGTCAGAAATATAACCGAGATATATCTGGATAAAATTTATTCTCCATTTTAATTGGTTCTTACGTACATAATGTTGTAAGTTACAACTATTAATGTTGATTTGTTTAGTTTTAGGAAGTCGTAGATTAAAGTAACTTACAATATCAAGCAGATAGAATTTAATCCATAGAGATAAACAATGACGGCATTCGAATGGTCAAGAAACCCTAGGATAAATGTATAAATCTGGATGGTGACTATTTTGAGAATGTTAAGAATATTAAATAAAAATTAAGTTTATTTCTCGATTATTTTTAGTAACAATAAAAACTGCAATACCTAGGGAAAATAATTAAAACTTTACGATACTATAGTTTAAGCCAATCTACGGCCTCCTGAAACCAAACAAAGCAACATTAACAGCTGTAATTTACTGCATTATGTACGTAAGGATCAATACGCTGAATAAACTTAAGTTAGATATCTCGGTTATTTCTTTGTAATAATTAAGACTACGATATCCTCTCGTACAGCCTTTAGAATATATCAAATAATGGGATAAACAACTATTCTATTCGGAATTAGAGGCGAATAGAGATTACAGCGAGACCAACTTGTAGTTATCTCATTTAATTCAGGGATTAGGAGTAGTCAGTATTAATGCTCAGTGTGAATACACATTGAAAAGCGTGTTAAGGTAGTTGTCAAGTATCATTGAATATGTAGCAATTTGACCGAGTAAATACGAGTGAAGATTTAACACTTCTATTTGCTATTAAATGAAATAGACGCCATTGAATGAGAAGAGTTAGTTATTAATTCCCAACATCAAAGTCCATATAGTTTATATCTTAAATAATTCCCCTTAGAATATAATAAAAGATAGATATGGTTTTTCCGTGATAGTTAAATTATGTGTTCAAATGAGTTTTAATGGCATTTGGAAGATATTGAATTACTTAAAGAACAGATTAGTTCTGAATAGTAATAATTAGGAAAGCTTGTTTATAGTGCATTTAATGCATGTCATGCCCGAGTGACATACAAATAAAAATATCAAAAATATAGCTGTTAGTTTTAAAATTCTTGAAACCTCACATAAAGCAAATATTTGTTTAGTCTCACATATAATATTTATTTCCTTTATCTGTTTACTTATCTGTAAGTTTGCTGAAGTTTATACATCGCGAGATGTTACTAAAAATAGTTTCTGTTCCAATTTCTTTCCTTATAACATTAAGCAAAACTCAAGTATCGAATTTATCATCGGCGAAAAGTACACGATCTATTTCAACTTCATGCTGCATAATATTTTACTTATTCCACTTTTAGAAGAGAATTTTTGATGAGATGGTACGAAGGTAAGTGGAAAATGAAAGCAAAAGTTAAAAACTTTCTAAGTTGGATTTTAAAAAGAAGTTTGTTAAATCGTTCAAAAATGTAAAATTGATATATTTGGAAATAAGCGTGGGTTGTGCTTGAAGGAAACTATTTTTAAAAATT
Source organism: Nephila pilipes (assembly GCA_019974015.1). Classification (NCBI taxonomy): domain Eukaryota; kingdom Metazoa; phylum Arthropoda; class Arachnida; order Araneae; family Nephilidae; genus Nephila; species Nephila pilipes. The sequence goes on from BMAW01086594.1 coordinate 36,056, forward strand.
CCAGGAAAAGCAAAGATTTTATAGTTTTGTTTGCTATTTGTCTAATAAAAATTTTAACGTTCCGTAAAAATAAACTATGAGATATCTCAAAAATTCAACATTCTCTTGATACAATCTATGATTTATTAGTGAGTTAACAAACTGAATAGTAAAATAAGTCACACATAAATTAACACTGTAATATTAACTACTTTGCAACTATACACACCCAAATACTCGTACTTTTCCCTATTTCGAGTATTTTTCAGCTTTTCAGGAGTTACTACTTTTCAGCATAAGAAATTAATTAAACTTAAGCATGAATATTCTTCGAGTATGCTCAATCTGCATAATTTTCATACGTTGCGTTATTAAATATTGTTTTTCGTAGAGTATTTTAAGCATAAATAAAGTAGCATTTTTGTCTATTTTCTCGTAAAAACAGACTAAATTCTTCCTAAAGTAGGGCTTTGTCTTTATTTTAGTATGTTTAAGAGATTTAGAGTATTATTTTAAATAGTTTATCTTACGTGTAATAGAATGAAACTAATAATTATTTTTAGAATTAGAGTTACATGATTATTTGAAATGTGTTCTAGAAAGGCCTTCCATATCGAGAGAGTGTATAGAGAATAAAAAAATTAATACTAAGAAGTCCCCCCTCCCTGTTAAACAATTTTAAACAAATAAAAGGAAATACTAAATTATATACGAATCCGAATGAATTTTTTTTATTTGGGTACAATATACTACAAACACAATAAATGTTTGTTGTTATTCCTATCTCATTCTTATATTGCTTACCCAAATATGATACCACTGGTTATTTTCAAACCAGACTACTATTTTTCGAATCATAAGCAAGTACAATGTTTCGTGATCAATATCTTAACTTATATTAGCCACCCAAGGGGCTATTCCTTTATTCAATAACAAAATGGTCACTCGAGGACTTTTCAAAATAAAGTGTTTTCTAAATATCTTTTCTAATGAATGAAAGAAGGAATGGGTGAATAAATGAATTTGTGATTGAATGAAGGAATGAGTGAATGAATGAGTGAGTGAGTGAAGGAAAGAAGGAGCGAGCGAGAGAGAGAATGAGTGGATGAGGGAAGAAGGGAATGGGTAAGTGAATGAAAGAATGTGTGCTTGAATGAATGAGAGAATGTGTGAATGAATAAATGAAGGAGCGAGAGAAAGAATGAATGAGCTAGTAATTGAATGAGGGAAGGCAGGAATTAATCAATAAATCGATCAATTATCCATTCCGTTGTCATATTATCGTTTGCTTTAATTGTAATGTTTAATTGAATAGTTTAATAATTATTAAAAAGTAGCTAACACATTTGGTTGCTAAATCTTTTCTTTGCAAAACTTTGCGTAGAACTTATTTGTTCTTTTAATTTCTTTAAAAATGTTTGGAATAGCTGTACATTTACTTAGTTATTTTCTCTCTTGCTTTCATGCAATAAATTGCATCATGGTCTCACATATGTTTCTTTTAAGCTTATGATTGAAACTTACTTCGATTACAATAAAAAAAATTTCGATTTAAAAAAAAAAGCATTTAACCTTTTAATTGTTTTTTTTTTTTTTTTCCATAAATTCTATCCTGAAAATGCTGCATTTTTATTATATATCTTTGTTCATTTTATATTTGTAACTAGAAAAATATTGAAATTAATATTTATAATAAATAATTAAGTATTTAGAACATTTTTGGGCGAATTAAATAATCAAACTTTTCTGGAAGTTGTCTTTATCCTACATGAGTGCCTGATATTAAAGTTGAATTTACAGTTATGTATAAAAATATAATTATTTTTCATTACAGTTACGTTTTCTTACCCTATACGACTAAATTGATTATAAAAGTAGAAAAAATACCGGAATAATAATAAAGAGAAATCAAATTGCCCGTATGTCGTACGGGGCAGACCAGTAAAGGCACAAGAACAGAGCCCTTACAGCGCACAGACAAGAGGGTAATTGGTGCTCTTAATTTTTCTAATTTTAATTTTTGGAGAACGTGGTTTAGCATAGCATTATTATTATTAATAATATGCAAACTAAAAAATAGGAATTTAATTAATTTAACAAAATGGAGTTAGTTTTTGAGAAAAAAGTATTTATCTATTCATTTTTTTCATCTAAGCAACATGTAATTACCATTAACAATCTTTCATGTAAGGTTTATGAAGATAGATCACGAAGTAGGGAGAGGCTTATGTTCATTTTTTGTTTACGATTTTATGGAGAGTATTTACCGCGAAGAACTGTGAGCTTTTTAATATCATCAACAATATTGATTCTGCTCTGTTTTGCCACTGGTGAAGCTCTGGCAAAATTCATTATTCATTCATCTATCAACACCTAATATTGGACTTCGTGAATAAAATAATATAGTCTGACGTAAACATGGCACAATAATCTCTCATCTAGGCTCATACCTTTTGTTGGGTGGCAAATTTTGATGGTGACTATTGAGGTCAAATTCACTTGGGGACCATTAAGAAATTGAGCATTTTCTATGTTTCGTTGAAAGTACAAAGGAACGAAGTCTGAAATGGCGAAAGCTTTATTTTTCTCAATTAATTTATCAAACGGTTAAAGGAAAATAAACCACTAGGAAATCCTTTATATCATTGAGAGATTATGCCTTTGTTGATATGAGAAATAGGTTTACGAGAAATTTTAATTAAGTGATTATTCAAAGTTAGTATTTTGTGAACTTATTTGTAAAGGCGGTAGCAATGAAAATCTAAAATCTGTTCTTATGATAAAATAAATTTATATGATATTTTGAGTATCTTATTGTAACTTTTTATTCTTGTGAGAAATTTTAAGCAATCATCATGCATGAATAAACTGCTTATATTTCCTTATTACTTTAATTATTTTAAATATTTTCACATTGTTGTACCATATACGAGAGAAGTTCAAAAAGTTCCAGTGTTTGGAATGGGAATGAGGTAACTCTCTGTAATAGTCTCCTTCGATCGTTTTCCCTTTTCGAATATGTCAATGAGTATGATGGCCATTGCATACCAAAAAAAGTCGTCTCCCATAACTTTTTTGGCAATTGAGACTGCTTTCTTTGGAGCAGATTCATTGAAACTGATTGTTTTCATTGAGGTTTGATACTCGATGATGATTAATCCAAGTCTCATTGACGGTGACAACTTGACGTAAAATGATGACGACAACTCAAGTACCAAATATTACAGCAATCAAATTTTGAATTAGCAACAAATGACTGAAAATCAAACCTAACCTCTGAAATAGTTACTAATTTGTTTTGGCAACGAATAAAAACACACAATGGTAAAACTAACTTGCCTTAAGGAAGCCATATGTTGTCAAAAAGGGTGTTTTTTGAACCACCCTCATAGAAGTAAAATATTTTTTGAGTTTGATAAATTCAAGAAATTTTTTTATGCATTCAATATACTTCAACATATTTTTCCATCTTTGATCGCAGAATAATATTAAATTTCTGTCAAAGCATGTTTGTGAGTTGAATCGGTGCCAAACATAGTTCGCAACAAGTTACTTTCTTTGATTTATTCATGTGGTATTATATCGAGTATAAATTTTACTTGCCATGAAAGCGCTGTATTGAAAAGAATTTTGAAATAACGCAACAGTTGCAGTGGCATTTGATACAGATTCGATTCTGAAACGTGTTTAAAGAAAGAGCGAACATATGTCTATGATATATATACTTTGATATGAAATGAATATATTCTGAAGTAAACGTCTATACAGAAAATAAATTGTGGAGTTAACAAAACTTCATGCTACTGTCGGTATGAAAGAAAAGTATATTTTATGAGAAGTTACTATAAAATAAAAACAACTTTTTTCATATTCTATGCAACATTTTTTTTTTGGAAATGTTTAAGATCTAAGAATGATTTTAGAGACTCTCTGAAAGTAATTGATGTTGGGTTTTTTTAGCAGTACTTTCAACATCATTGAATTAATATTCTAATTATTTATTAGTCCTGAAAGAAGAGGCATCTCTTTTTCTTGTTTTATGGTTTTTCTTTCATCGACGTACATGACGTTATGAATTGTTACGTTCTGGTTATATGTATAAAAAAATTTTTTTTACCTGAATTATTAGAAAATATTTTTTGTCTATGTTTTGCCCTTCTTTATATATATATATATATATATATATATATATATATATATATATATATATATATATATACAGTTAATTTTAAGACATGAAATAATTGACGAAGGTAATGTAATTCATTCAAAGTTATTCTCTTATGAAGCCTTCTTCTTCCTTCCTGGTCTCAGGCCCAGTAGCCAAGTGGTTAATGATTGCGAACTAGCAGTCGACGTTGTTTCCTGTGAATAATGTGCTCGAATCCTTATGCAATTAAAATCCAGCCATGTAGGGAGGCTGATGCACATTAAATCTGTCAAGACCTTAAGTACTTTTGTTGAAGTGGTGTGGAAGCTTGGAGAAGGAGGTGCTAACTTAAATGTCGTCCTCGTCACTTAATTCATATTCAGAATTACAAGGACCTGTACTAATAGCCCTCGTGTAGCTTCTAAGTAAGACGAAAATAAAATATTTAAATAATAATTAATCTTCCCTGCTCTCCATTTTGAAACTAACCATGCATTATTTTTCTAAGACCCAATATATACCTGGAAAACATTGTTTACTCATATTGCTTACCCAAAATCAATATTATTCATCTTCAACGAGCAATCTCAATCAACATCTTAACATTTCTTGTGTTAATCAGTAACCATGAGACTTTTTTTTTGTCTACAGAATTCTTGGTCAGTAAGATGAAGGCCATATACTTCTTTAACAATAAGATGAATATCGATTGCTATTCAGAATATTCTTTAATGTATAAATAAAATTATAAAATTAATCAATTTCAATGAAATAGTATTAATATAATGAAAAAATGATATAATAGTATACTTGGTCTTCTTTCTCAGCAAATTTTAAATTAAATTTTATTCATTGTAGTACGAAAAAAAAGAAAATTTAGGGGAACAAATAATAAAACGGAACGCTTCGCACAACTGCAAATACCAGGCAACCAATATGAGAACGCGCATTGTTTCCGATGAATATTTGAACTACTGTCACTGTTTGTGATAAGTTACAAGTTAACTTACCAGCTACGTAGCACGTAAGTTAACACACAATAGAACAACAACTCAAGAAAATTGTGATAATCTCTAAATATCAGTGAACTTAAGCGATGTCCTCTCCTGTTTCACGAGGGCGGTTAAAAATGTATCCATGTTAGGAATGGCAAATGGGAATGGAATAGCTTATTATAGTATTATACACTGATTGTTCCCCCCTTTTCTAAGAAGTTCATGAGTGTAGCACACATCGCATCTAAAAAATTCATCGCCATAGCTTTTCTAGCATGTGAGACCATAATCTTCTTCTTTGGAGCAGATTTACAGGAAACACCTCGTTGTTTTGATTGTTATTTGGTTTCTGACGTTTAATGATGGATCAAGGAATCAAAAACATTGATTGAAGAGGCTGCAATCAAAATTTTTTGCGATTTGCTACCGAATCAAAACTAACCAATTAATTGTTGCCATATTCGTTTTGGAGTCGTTTAACAGATAGCAGCATACATTGGTAACACCAGTTTGCCTTAGCATTGCCATATATCTTCAAATACACATACTTTTCGAGCATCTAATAGATGCTTCGTATATAAGAATTCTAATAGGGTATTAAACAATCAGTCAGTTATATGTTAATCAATAAATACAACTATTGTATAATTTATTTCGCACTTTTTATAAAAGTAGAAAAAAATGTCTATGAAAATCAAGATAAAAAGAGTTTATTTGCTTCTCAATCAAGCACATTGATTTTTTAAAACTTTTTCGAGGATTCCTCGCTAAAAGTACTTGTGTTAAATATATTAATGATAAAACTCATTTCCACCGTTTTCCTTTTGCAAGGAATGGTGAAATTCATTTCCACCGTTTTCCTTTTGCAAGTAATGGTAAAATTCATTTCCACCGCTTTCTTTTCGCAGGGAATGTCTGCCATTCAAACGAGACACTGCAAACAGAATATCAGACCCTTCTCGCTTTTCAACTTCCACCCTAGGATTTCGAACAAATCCTATTCTGAGACCGAGATAAAATTCGGCTTACGACCCTCTTTCTAGGATTTCATTCCGACGGAGACCATGATTACTGATACTTTAAAAATAAATCCTTTTTCCTCCGCCATTCGATCCGTTTGAGCATCGATTGTGACTTCTTGCGCACGACTCGGTCTCGAGACAATGTTATCAATCACCCTCGCTACTTAATCCTTCTTTAGAGCCTCTAGAGGTGGCAAGAATACTCCTCTAATGAGATAAAAGTAATTTTCCAATTTGTTTAACGGAAATTTTCGAGTTTATTCGTTTGAGTAGAAGATTAATGGGGAGTGCTTATAATGTTAAGGTTTGCTTAGAATGAATCATTAATAGTATTGTTAAGAGGTTTTCGCTGCTCAAATCATTAATATTAATGTATGGTTGCTATTGTTTTGAATATGTTAGCTGTATATTTTTGATATTTGGGATTGTTTCAGGAATATTTCATGCTTAAAAAATTTAATTGAAAAAAATACGTTATACAGAAATTAGTTGCTTTCATTCTTCAAAAATTTCAACAAAAATTTATGATGTGTTTTTCACACATTTGGCTCTTAGATTGAAACGATTTTTAATAACGGAGATTGTTGAGACAATATTCACTTTAAATTCACTGTGTGTTTTGAAATATAATCTGATAAAGAGTTGGAAATGTTCTACTATAAGTTTTAAATATTTGTATACGATAGAAAACTAACATTATTATTTAAAAGCGCTGAGAATTGTGGAGCAGAAAATTAACATTACTACATTACGATTTGCTTCAAATTAAACTTTGAAATCTAATTTAACAAATTTAAAAAATTAATATTGGTTCGATGTAATTACATGAAGGTTGATGTACAGGGTAATTCAAAATGATTCATCTGATTTCAAAATCCCATGTTTTCAAAAATAAACAACACAGAATAATAAGTTATACATGAGTACTTGTACAAAGGAAAACAGTGGAAGTCTTATGATTTGAAATATAGATGGTCCTCATGTGTTCTTCGTGAAATTGTTTCACGAAAGCTATATTAAAAGCTTTAATGGAGCTATCTCGCAGTGGGATGGGTCTCAGTGGACCAGATGATTTGATGTTACACAGCTGGCCTCCTAAGTCTTCTGATATGGCCGCATGCGATTTCTTTCTTTGGAGGTTTGTAAAAGATAAAGTGTTTGTACCGCCATTGCCACATATTTACGTGACCTTAAGCAACGGATTTCTGCTGCTCTACATTCAGTTACCACTGACACTGTACAACGTGTTTGGCAGGAATTTACATATCGAATTGACATTGTACATATAACTGAAAGAATTTATATCAATTACTTGCAGAAAAGTTCTTTATTTTCCCTTCGGATTGATGCATAAATCATCATTCTGTGTCGTTTATTAATGAAAATATAGCATTTTGAAATCGAATTATTCATTTGAATAATCGCATAATATGTACTTTAACTATTAAACAGGTTCTCATGCATTTTTCTTTTCGACTAACCATTACTGCTACTTTATTACGTTATTTGAATTGTTAACCTTACCTTGTAAAGGAACCGTGACTTATGTGAATCAGCATTACTATACATAGAGGTAGTGAGAAAAAGAAATTATCATATAAATGGATTGGAAGGATTAGAGATAGGGAGATAGGATATATTGGCATAATTTGTGATAAGAGGAAGTTGCGCCTTCCTCTTATCACTAGAGAATTGTACGCAATAGAGGCTCAAGAAGGTGTTAAGTGATCATCTGAGAACTGATATGTAACTCGGATCCAGTTTACAAGTATTTATTCCTGAATCGAATCCAGTTTTGTTGTTATTGAGATAAGTAGGAATTTCTAATACAATCCTTGATTAGGATACGAGTTAGAAACCGTTCCATATTTATAAAAAGGTTTTGATTTGGATTATTTTCAAATAGATTAAATATGCTTTAAGAATTTTCTTGACTGACTAATTTTTGACTGATTAATTATTGCGTCTCAATTGGCGAAGCTGTGGTTTCTGAACTAGACGAAAGGAGGAAAAGAAATAATAATGTCAAAGAATAATAATATTTGTTAGAAGTTAAAATGATTTGGAAACATTTTTCTACTTTGCAAATAAGATTGTTCCTCCAAAGTGATTGAAATAAGTAAAAGTTATTCTTTCTCAGTAAACTGTTTAAATATCATTATTTTTAAGAAATAATTTAATTTGTAATTTTAAGAGCATTTTAAAAAGTACAAAAGATTTGCACAGGGGATCCAAAAGTCATTTTACAATTTAAAATTATTAATGTTCTTATTAAAATATATTTATTTATGTATGTGAGTTATACATTTTTTAGAAATTTTTAGGACACGGAATGAAATACAATATCTCTTAGATTAGCAACACTGTAAAGATCGAAAATGTGGGTTCTTTTTTTTACGCTTTTCTTACTCCATAAAGGATCTTTATTCAATGTTGGTTAGCTTCCGTTGTCCATCGTGAAACACAATAACCTCTACCATCTACCGACTTCTAACCTCAATATTCAGGTCTTCATCTCTTACATATCAATTCATTACACTTCTTAACTTCATTCTAGTCTACGTGAAACACATTTTCTTTCATTTGGGCGGGATTTTATTTTAAATAATTCGAATATAAAAAACCCCAATGTTAGTGAAGAGAAAATGAAGAATAGTCCACGTTACAATATGATACATAATCCTATGCATGAAATTTTATTTATATTGAACTCTGAATCTCAGCATTGCTGTCAAATTTATTAAAAACTGTACATTATGAACAGTTGCTAAGTAAATTTAAACAAAAATTGAAATTACCTCAATATGTTCTTAAAATCTGAAAATTTCAAAAGTCTCGGAATTTATTTCAGCAAATACATTATGCTCTCATTTTTAAGAAAAGTCTGCAGACTGCATTAAAATAATAATAAATTAGCGAATACATTATCAAAATAATAATTAAGTACGAGAAACAAAAATGAAAAATTGAATTATTAAAAAATCCGAATTATGTTTCGCATATTTTTTTCATTAAAAATGAATGCATATTTATCTTTACAGTTGCACTTCTTAATATGTAAGATGTTAGTAAAATTAATTTTCTTTTATTTCTTGGTATTTTATCAAAAGTAATATTGTATCCATGCATTTTAAATCTTACTGTTTTAGAAACATTCCTGCTTTGAAAAATTCCTCAACAAAACATTGTAGAGCATTAACTTTTGCAGCGGAATAAAAATAAACGTTATAAAATTTTTTAACATATGTAGGCAATTACATTTGAGCATCATTCACTCGGACGTTTGTTCGAGTATTAGAAATAAAAGCTCTAGTCCAAATATTTTCGAATAACAACGTTTATCTAAGCTGCACACGCGCTATTTGTAAACTTCAGACAATCCCTAAGCTGACATAGCTTTGTGTTCTTTACTTACGCTCCAGACGTCAAAGAGGATATTTATTTGCAATTCTCAATGTTTCTTTTATTCAATTCAGTCCTAAATTCGAAGCTAAATACGAGTATAGCGTAACGAATTTTCTGAGTTAACAACACTGATGAGATTCGGCTTGTTTGAATATATTGTAAAATCTTTTACAATCTTTGAACCATTCTTTTCTGTGTAATTTTACTTCTTAATCTTAGAAAAGTTCTTATCCTTTGTTTTACTTGGATTAATTTGCAAAACTACGAATCCACAGTTTATATATATATATATATAATGAAGTAATTTAATTTACTTCAATTTTGAGTTACTTATTTGTTTCCTTAATTCGTTTTTATGATCTTTACAATGATTAAGTAATTTCTGATTTGCTTCTGTATATATATAATTTTTTGTACTTAATTTTATATGTAATTCGTTTTACTTTATACGTAATATTAATATCAGCAATTGTAATGCTTTGAAGTATTAACTAAATACATTTGGAATACGTTTTTTTCTTCTTGTTACTCTCAAATCCCTGAAAATATGCATATTGCTCTTTATATAACTTTTCTTAAGAATTTCATTTTTTAAGACAGAAAACCAAAACAAAAAAAGGAGGTGGAGGAGTGATCCATGTTTTCTTTTTATTTTTAATTTGTGAATCATAATCATTTTAAGTGTCAATAATCAGTTTCAGATGATAAAAAAAATCTTCATACGGAATGTTTACTAATAGTTTCTTTTACATGAATTGCAGTAATGCTATGAATTGTTCTATAATTGAAATTATCATGAAAATATTCTATGGAATATAATGTTATAAACATAAGAAATCACAATCAAAACAATGAGGAAATGCAGAGGGGATATTCTTTGCAAAAATTATTCTTTTTCAGGAAAGTTAAGAGATTTGAAACTGGTTTCAATTTAACCAATAAGGACACTTAAATTATCAATAAAAACTCTCTTAAATTGCTTACATGTTACATCTGTTATCTACTATATGAATCAAACTCTATTCGTTGTATCTTAAAACCGTTTTATAAAAAAAAAATCGAGCATCAATATTGCAGCAGAAGAATAGAAATCCCCTTTGCTTCAATTTTCTTTAACCTTCTGGATATCGTAATTATACAATTTTCATCCAATACCGAGGGGGGGGGGGATTCCATTTTCAACATGTATTTTATATATCCCGAAAAGGCTCTGAAAAACTTCAAAGCCATATGCAAATTAGATCGCCGAAAATTCTTTTTTGAAGACAACATGTCATTCAAAATATCTGACATCAAAATTTTCTGTGCTTGATTTTTTTTTTTTTAATTTTATTTTACATTATTTCTTTTACTTTTAAGCTCAGGTTCTATATTCAAAATTTAATTATTTTTAATGCATTTTTTCCCGAAAATCATAAATAGAATTTATATAAATTTCAGGATGGGGTCTTTTTACTTAAATAAGAATTTTAATTCAAAATCTAGTTAAAAAAAATTTTCTTTTATGAGATCATAAGCATATTTTACGTAATTTTGACTATTACTGTTATTTAAGTAAAAAAAATTTAATTTAGAAGAATGTTGAGTACTTCTTGTTTATTTGATTACTTTATTATATTCTTCATAATTTCTCCATCGGAACCATTCCTTTTCCTCTTGTTAATTTTTTTGACACTTCCTTTCTGAAAAGCAGTATTTCTCGGCAATTTAAATTAAAGCATTCTTATAAAAAGTAAAATATACATGAAAATAATTTTAGCTAAAAGAATTCATAACATTCGTATACATGAAAAAATTACTGAAATCGCTCCTAGTTCTATCCCTTTCATTTTTGTTTAATGAGTTAAATCGGTCGTTTTGAAAAGGGGTCGCCTTCAATATTTTCATATACTCACTTTTTGGTGGCATCGCAGCCCTTTAACATCGACTCATGTATTACATATGAAAACGGAACATATTTCATCCATTAAAGCACTTCTAGTTGGATCTTATTGCGTCGTACTGTTTCACTTCCTCCTCATCTCCTCCGCTATTATTACCTCCGATGGCCTCGCTATACTCAAATAAAAGACACCAGGAAGATTTTCTTATACATACTAGGCAATTACAAAGATTTCTGTAATGAAATAATTAATGTGTGATCCACAAAAGCTATTAACAAAGCACCTGAACAACTGAAGCTTTCTGTCTCATTTATTTTGCCAATTGTTTTTAAATACGGTAAGATTTTGCAGTGATATTTTTTTACTATGGATTTTGTAGAAAATACTTGCCTTTTTAAGTTAAAATGGACTTTATGTCTCCCAAACCATGC
>BMAW01086594.1:50420-65739 GCA_019974015.1 Nephila pilipes
ACTACAGAAGTACGTATGCGCCTAACTTCAGCGACAGACTAATGAATTGTTGCAAAATTTCTCCTGAAACTTGGAAAAACATCTATTAAAACTTATAATTATTGAAAGAATTTTATGGCAATGGATGTTTATCGCAAGCATTTGTTTTTGAGTGGTTTAAGCGTTTTCAAGATGACAGAGAAGACGCTGAAGATGATTCACGCCCGGGTCGCCCTTCCACTTCAAAAATGGTTGACAATATCTAAAAAATCAGTAATTTTGTTCAATCTGACCGTCAGTTAAATATTCTTGCAATTTTCAAGACTGTAGGAGTTGACAAAAAAAATCGTACGACAAATTTTTCCACTAATATAATGCTCTCCTTCCACATTGTCTGTCAAGAGGTTTCTAGCAAAGTACATTATCCAGTGTTAGAAAATCTGCCTTATTCGCCGGATCTTGCACCATGCGACTTGTATCTGTTTTCCAAGGTGAAACCTGCATTAAAGGAGCCTGTGAAAGAGAAAATGGCATGCGTCCTGAAAGAGCTGATAGAAGATGTCCAGAACTGTTTCGAACTTTTTAAGAATTGCTCGGAGCATTGTAGTGATAGAGGGGGAGGGGTGTATGTTGAAGATGATAATAAGTAAATATGTATGACATCAAAATAAAATGTTTTACAGCGTCAGTCTCGTTATTTAATAGCCCTTTCTCGTACATAACTTGGTATTAAATATACTTCTGTATTTGTGAAGAGGTATCTCTAAGACAATAATTTTAAGTTTTCCTTTAAGGTAAAAGCGGAACAGTTTAAGTTGGCTACTGGATACTTAAGAATTTTTAATAATTAAAAACAATTTCTAAGATTTGATAACTTTTTATTATTTTTCACATTTTTCTTTGTAAGATTGTGGTTGAGCGAATAGAAAAGTATGACACATAATTTTCTTTGTTAATCGTAATTTTTTTTGGAAAAAAAAATAAAGTTTTGGGATAGTTTAAGGGCTCAAATATTAATATTTACTCGTTTCCGAACGCAAGAAGTACTTTTTTAAATACAGATTTTATTTATTTTAAAGTATTTGAAGTAGTGAATATACTTTTACGATTTCTGTAGCTTATTCTTGTCATATTTCATCTCGTTCTGCTAACGAAAAAATTAAACACGAGTCTTAGTGGAGAACTTTAATTTAAATGTTTTTCTCTCGCTGTGACGTAATACACCTTTAGGTGTTTGCCTTATGGATTAAATCAATATTTATGAGCGATATAAAAATTCCAAAGCTATCTTTTATACTTGAAAATGCAGTTTTATTTTAAAAAATAAGACTTTCTAAATATGAGCAATAAATTTTTTAAAGGCTAATGCTGATAAAACGCTCTTTAAGTTACACTGAATGCTCAATGGGTTTGATGAAAAGGATTTTGTCACCGACATATGCTGTTTTTTCATCTTTGTTTTTTGAATGTTAGTATCTTTCTTTCTAGTTTTGGTAATTTAAATCCATACGCATCCTTTAAAAAGAGCCTTTACTTGATATGGTAACTACCACGTGAAATACACGAGGGTTGCACATAAAGTAAGAGTTTTCAATTTCTTAAGAATCGAAAAGTTTTAAAATGTTTTTAAGAAGATTTTTCAAATTCATACACGTGGCTTAAAGAGTAGTTTTCTAAACGTCTTTAATCCACGTGTATGAATTTGAAGTAGTAGCCAATAGTAGCGTTCCTTCAGGGTACACTTCGTGAACTGAGGGATGAGCTTTCTTATACCTTTGTCCAAAAATTTCTCTTCGCCTGATTGGCCCATTGTTTGACGGATATCGTTCGCAACCTTTCAACCATAAACAACTTTTAAGAAGTGAAAAGATTAAAATTTTCTAAAATGAAAGCTATGAAAAGGGGGGGGGGGGGTACCAAATGTGTCCAAGAATTGCTTTGAAGTGTTTACTGTGTGGGTATTGTGACATCCTTTCCTCTTTATTTAATTTTACTGCCATCTTTCCTTTTAATTAAATAGTCAATAATAACTAGACTCCATCTGAAGATACGTAAGAGCAGAACAAAATACTTTAATAATCACTAAATAATGGATAAGGTTGCTCTCTCTTGAATTCCACTTAACTCGTCAATTTTACTTTATGATCAACTATTAGTTTTAGTTTACCAATTCACTCGATCCAATTTAAACATTTTCCACTAATAGTAAATTCGTATTTTAGTACTTAAACTAAGAATAATTTCAATCTAAAAGATAAATTACGATGTTTCAATCCAATTTACTAATTACTATCAGCTTACCGTTACCCTCTGTTTCCCTTAGTTTTCCTTCAATTCACTACACTTCTTATCTTCATCTAATTTTCTTTAAGTTAGGAAGAAATTGTAATATTTTCAATTCAAGTTACTGCATGGTCCCCGAAGTTAACGAAACCCAAGTAGCTCAACGTCACAGTAAATGCATTGCCATGCATCACACTCTCTTCGTTCATATTTCCCTTCTTTTGTTCTTTATCGTCTTTAGTGATTTCTTAGTGTTTGTCAGTCCCGATCGACTTTAATTATTTATTTTATTATCTTAATTAATTTCAAAAATGCATTGAAGCTAGTCCCTGTGAGAACCCAAAAGACTGACATCATGATATTTCTAGCTAAAACAACATTTTTTTTTTGCTACTTTAAACTCATGGGGCACCATTTGCATACATTAATTCATGATACCGTCCCAGTAGTAAGCAATTTTTATTTCGTTATAAATCTTGTACGACTCATTTCCCTTCTAATAGAAAAGAAACCGGATCACGCTCCTCAATTCGCAGCTGTCGGTGACTCGGAATCGAGACACCATTTCAACAAGGCATTACAAAAAGAGTTTTTAACTGATTGAGGCAAACGAGTTCACATTGTACTCCGAAGATTTTGATCTTCAATGCAGTGGAGCCAACTTTATTGAACAAAAATTCGCTTTGAGTGTCAGATCAGTGCTCTTACTTTCGGGACATCCCTCATACCATGTACGGGGAATTCAAAACACACAGACTAAATTTCAATGAAGGTTTAACTTTTCTGCAGCAAATATTTTTTTCGAAAGATGCGGCCGAAAATAACACTTTGGGTCTTAAATACAAGAAATGTAAATAAAAAGGAACATAAATTGTTAACTTTCTTGATAACTGATAAGTACTTCTTTAGATCGATGTTTAAAAGATGAGTAAATATTCAAAAATGGGGGCCACCCTCAGAAATACGTTTTGACGAAGATTCGTAGCATTGATGAAATGACTAGCATATGAGCAACGTAGTCCTCAACGGAGTTGATTGGATTCTTTTCCAAGCATAAAAATGATTTATATTACACAAATTATTTTCACGTGGTACTTATAAAAGCTTCCTACACAAGTATGCTAATTTGGGTATACTAGAATGTTTTTTAAAAAAAGCCAATTTTTCTATACCTTAAATTAACTGAAATTTCTTTTCAACATATTTTTCCAGTATTTCAAAGGCAATTGTACGCATACAATATTAGGAACCCAAAAAAACAGCATTTCAAACCTATGTCTCAAATTCCACTCTTTCATTTTTGAAAAAAACTCGCATAACTTTTGAATACACACACACATACATACATACATACATATATATATATATATATATATATATATATATATAATTGTTTAACATTACTTAAATATAATTAAATTTCCAAAATTTATCTACACTTTAACTATCACAGTACAGAGTTTATTTTTATTTCCTGATACCATTCCAAATTAGCTTATTAAGTATGCAATCACATATTCTTAATATCTGCTCAGTCATCAGCTAAATCCCATGCTTTTTAGCAGATTTTCCCTACTGGACTTTCTGTCTGGTGCTAAAATACCTAGAAATCCCTCCATGCAATACCACGCGATCAAAAGAAATCCTTGTATATGAATTCCAAGCCAGGAAAATTCCCCTTTCTTCCGCTGTAGCCATGAAGACTGAACGAAGCTTCTGGTGTCTGCAATCTTTCACGATGTAATTCTTTCCACTTAATTGCCTCTCTTTCGTATCTAATGTGAAATAAATTACTAAGTAATGAACTAAAGTTTATTTTTCAAGCCATGGCTGCAAAGCAGATATATTGGTATTAAAGTAATGTTAATAATTTATTAGTAAATTGCGTGTTATTGCAACGATTGTGTGTTCCCAACAAAACCATCATTAAGTGTTAGAAAATTTTAATGTTTCAAAAAAATTGGATATAGGGAACCTTCGGTTACAGTGAACATATTATTGGGTCTGCAGCAGGTTCACTATATGGTGCTCAACCACATATGGCTTATGAATTGACTATTTTTAACCTAAAATACGTCAGTGCGTATATGTTATAATTATGAAGGTAAAAAAAAAAGCAATAGTTAATGTTATATATGACTAAAAATAATGCAAATTAATTATGTTAGAATGCATCAGAAATCGTGAATGAAGCGTATAAGGAATGTGTAATATACTTAGAATATAAAACTTAATGCGTTTTATTTAATGACGTCCGAACTTTTTTATTTTCACAAATTTATAATAATGCATCTTCAAAGAAATTACTTATGATTAAAAATTCACTTGCTTTAAGGAAAGAGAAATAAAGTAAATTTATACAGTTTATATTATGATTGCACGAAATATTACTGAAAATATAAGTATAAAATAATTTAGTTGGTGTGTCAGAAGAAATCATCCCTGGTATATGATTATGAACTTTATTCTCTCTCTAATAAGGTGCATCAATTAATTACTCTCTAAATGTATATTTTCCTCCAAAGTTATTCCTTTCGAATTTTTCATTGAGATTTGAATAAAATTTCATTCATTTCTTCCAGAAAGCATAAAAACTTTAATCTGCTTATATTTTTAAACAAGGGAAAGAAAGATTTCTTGCTTCTCCAGGAACCAAATCTAAGATGCTATACTTTAAAAAATTATATTGCCTCGAATTTAACTCCGTTGAAGAAACAGTTTGAGTAGATAGAATAGAGAGTTTGTGTCAAAATATCATAAAGAGGCGTGACTTGGAACAAACAGTGCGTGAGAAAATATCGGAAAATCCCCTAACCAGGCAAGCAAAGAGAATTCTGATTTTATTAAATTTCAACTGTCATTCACTTCAGATATCTCTTTGGAAGCGAATACATTGATCCCAGCAACTTTTTTAAAATCTTGGAAAGCTTCGAGAAAGTTACTGTCTGAAAGCCGTCTGTTATTGTCCACGATTTCAGAAGTTTCGAAAATTCTCTCCTCAATTCAAATTTATTTAATTTTGGTTTTCAAAAGTAAATTATAGAAAAATACGAGTAACACGAAAGTAAACTATCAATAAGCAAATTACTTTTACAATAATAATTCAAAAAATATCTTTTTTTGAAGACAGGGGTTTTTACTGAGGTAAATAAGCATTATTTTATAATACTTATTCACTTCCATCATTGTGTACTTCCATTTGATGATCTCTCTCTCTCTCTTATTTATATATATATATATATATATACAGGGAGGTCATAAAATTAAAGTGATTCTATTTAGACACCTGTAGAACCTTTTCTGTCGATCAGGTTTTGATTAAACTTGGTACATTCGTTATATGGACCATGGGGAAGATTTCTTAAAAAATAGTTCAAATTTTGGCCTCCAGATAGCGCTTTTCAAAATTTCTTCATACAAATTAGTCAAACATATAAATAGACTTGCATTCAGAGCCAGAAAATCATACTGTCGGCCTTTGTCATCGTTAATCATGCCCTAACAGAAGAAAGATTTATCTTTACTGAAAAAGTTGTTTTATCAGAACGGCAGCAATAGCTTAGCTGCACTGCGTAAATATAGAGCTTATGTCTAAGAATGGTTTGAAGAAAATGATTATGAAAATTGAAGAGACTGTCAGGAAGAGGGCGAAAAACGGTAGCGAATGAGACTGTCGAAAAAGTCGCTACTTCTGTGGTTGAAAGAGCCATCACTTCCAGCAATTCTTCAGCAAGTGTTCAATCGGTGCACCGAGAGTTGGCGATTCCGCGGTCGACAGTACGAAAAATTCTGCGGTCCATTTTAAAATGGTACCTGTATAAGATCCACGTAGTGCAAATGCTGCAACCTCAAGACCACCGAATACACTCTGATTTTGCTTGCCAATTTTTGGCTAGAATGGAAGGTGGGACTAGTGAACTTGGAAAATTTTATGATCAGATGAAGCGCACTTTTCTTTAGATGGAACTATGAGTAATCAAAATTGCCCCATATAGAGCGTTTCACTTCCCTGATGTCCTTCGCCAACAACCACTGCAATCTGTTTCCTTAACTGCATGGTGTGAATTTACTGCTGATTTTTTCTGGGACCGTTTTTCTTCGAAATTTTCACTCCTCAAGGTCCTAAAACGTGCTTTGTCCGAGTTCACGGTACAATGAACTCCTTCTACAGCAGGTCATTCCTGCTTTATAAGAACGGCAATGTTTGCAAACCACTGTCTTCATGCAAGATAAAGCAACTCCTCACATTGAGCGCCAAGTCAAAGAACTGTTTCGAGCTAACTTTGCCGAGAATCATGTAATATCCAGAGCTTTTCCGGAAGACTGGCCTACTCATTCACCCGACTTAAATCCCTGTGATTTCTTGTTGTGGGGATTCCTAAAAGACCGTGTTTATGGGGGAGGAATTAGGACTTTATCTAAGTTGAAAGCCAGCATTATATATATATATATATGCGACATGGTCCTGGAATCCCTCGAGAGTTTCTTCGCGCTACCATTGAACATGCTATAATGCGTTTTCAACAAGCAATTGATGTCAATGGAGCACACATTGAGTACATTTGTCAAAATTTGAGCTATTATTTACTGCAGAAATCGTTTCCCAATGCTCCATAAAACTAATATACTAAGTTTTATCAAAATTCAATAAGTAAAACGGATTCTAGAAGGGTCTGAATAGGAGGGGTCTGTATGTTTTTATTATTATTTATATAAATAATCGTAATTCTTTACACCCTCGTAAGTAAAATTGTACTCAGGTAGCGTGCAAACAATGAAAATTGTCACAGATGAAGAAATGAGCTGTCGACTATTCTAGTTGCGTTCGGAAACGATAAAATAGTTTTAGTAAAATTAAAGTTAAAAAAAACTATGTAAAGGTTTTGTGTGCTAAATAAAGAGATATAAGGTTTCAAACTTATAATGCATATCTTCATCGCTATGCATTTAAGGGCTAAATCCTAAAATAATTTGATATATACTCTTGTAAATGAAGCAGTACTGTACATCTGTAATGTTCACTAAGTATGTGATGTAAAATCGAGAGAGAATGAATGAATATTTGAAACAATTTAAATAAAATTACATTAAGACGAAATCATATTTATCAAAAACTTCCATCAACATTTTTTAAGTCTGGAAGTAAGTAAAAAGCTATTTACATATCTTAAAATTCATTTGGCTGGAGTTTGCGAATTTTCCGTTAAGCCTTCATTTGAAATGGATTGGTCTGCGAAATAATATGCTAAAAACGATGTTTAAAGAAACGAATCTAACTCAATATTATAAATATTTCACGGAAGATAAATTCTGTGAATTGAAATCATATGCTCAGGAATTTATATCAAAATATAAATCACTATTAAGAGATTACTGTTTTCAAACTACTTTACTGATAGAAAGTATTAGATCAATCGGAAAGTTTTGTCCGTTTGTGAAATGAAAGAAAACAATACATTTAATAATATTTATCGTACAATATATTTTTCGTCTTTTCAAGGATTGATCTACAAATATCCGTGACGGGTATTTCATGAATTTAAGTGAGCAAGCTTTGTTTAATCGAGTGGTTGACGGATACACACACATCTCTCCTTACTCGGAAACCAAACAAATCCTTCTTGGAGCGAATGATAACTGGTGTTAAAAAGTGGATTACTTACTAAAATATCGTAAGGAAAACAGCATACAGGGATCCTGGACAACCTGCCCCTTCAACCTCTATACCAAGCTTGAGTCTGAATAGAAGAATATCGTGTATACGGTGAGACTTCCAAGAACTAATACATTTCGAGCTTTGAAACTTAACAAAAAGCTTAATTCGGAGAGATACTGTTGGCAAATAGATGATTTAAACAGAGCACTGAAAAAAAGAGGCCAGCGAAATTCAATATGAAGCACGTTATATTGTATCCAGATAATGCCAAACACATGCTGCTGTAGCGATTTTCGAAAAATCACAGAGCTAGGCTGGGGTTTTCTGTTGCATCCACCATACTCCTCTGTCCTATCACCCTCTAATTATCATTTGTTTATCTCCCTGTAAATTTTTTTGAAAGGAAAAAAACTCAAAACTGAAGTGTATGCCAACATAGCACTATTTGAGTTCTTCGCCTCTCGAAATAATGCATTTTTTCAAAAATGGTATTTACAAATTACCATCAAGCCAGCTAGAGTTCATAAGTAACGATGGAATATATATTGGCAATAAATATTATTAAATGTATGAAAAATGTATTATTTTCTTTCAACTTCACATATGGACGGAACTTCCTGTAGACCTAATATTAATGTCAAACTCCAGTATGCTGAAATATTTTCTCAGAAAAAATTACTCTCATCGCATTAGTACAAAATGTAAAATGTACCCGGTTCTCTTTAATACGTTTATTAATAAATGGAAATCTTTTATTCTATTTTTTGTAAGCGTCAGCGTGTGTTAAAATATTACTTATAAAGAAAAAAGAGCTTTTTTTTATTTCTGTGTTATTGTTACTTATTCAGCATGGTCTCGTTGAAGACTAGACCACGCCCACGAGACGAAAGATTTTCAAGAAATCACAGACGGCATGAGGTGATGAAATTATATCTTCTCTGTCAAGTTCCGTGTAATTTAAAAGATACTTGGAAGAGGCCTGAGAAAAATTGCTATTGGTGCAGGTCGGATAGGTTTTCTGCCCCTCGTCAAAATTAAGACTCCAAGTATGTTCACTAGCAAGTTTTGCACATGGTGGTTTGGACTCCTCTATCTCTCTTAATACTGAGGGTATTACCAAAGTTCGCCTGTTATATCAAGAAGTCAAAGGGGGTCTTCCATAGTTTCTAATTTGAGCTTTTTATTTTTGAATCGATTTGAAAGAAGACGAGAGAAGTATTTGGAACTGAAAGAACAGAGGCTCTTCCTTGACCAGATTATCATCTATATCATTACCATAGAGTCCTAAATGATACGGAACCTACAAGAAGTAGGTTCCCTGTTGTTGTGAAAAATATTTTCTGGTATCCCATATAAGTATCTTCAAGTTTGCTGCCTGGACACATGAGCCTAAGACTTTTATGATCTGACCCTTTCTAAAAACATTTTTCGACCCCTGATGTAAAGGATATTTATATTTAAGAATATTTATTTCATTATTATAGGGTAATTTTTTTAAATATAACGAAAAGAGGGGGGAAGGAGAGTTTAAACCTAATACATATTTCTGCTCAGACACAATCATTTCAGTTTTAAAATGTATCTTACATATCAAAGTCAAATTTAAGGCATAAAGAAAAACATTTTTGCTATAAAAAAAACATGTTGTTTAACTGCAGAAAAACTATTTGGAAATGAGTTAATATATTCAAGAATTTTTGACAAAATGCAGGCGCAATAAATTTAAATATTACTCAAAATTTGATAATCCGCATTAAGAATCATAAATCACATAAGTTGCATAAAAATTTTAAGTAATATATTTTTGTAATGCCAGGTTTTATCAAGTATAAGAAAATATGGGGGAGCGGATCCTTTTTTTTCAGTTGGGGTACAGTGTTAAACCTTAAAATGCGTGTTTATAAGTAGTATTTGTTCATGTGAGCATGCAAAAGTCTACTTACTGGCATACATTAAAATATAAAGGAATTTGATTGGTCATGGGAATTTTTTTTATTCTCCTACTTCTTTTTCGATTAACCTACATAAAAGGGAAATTGTTGCAAAGAATTCTCTTTCACTCAACTCTTAGAGTCAGCGAATAAGCGTACGTCACAAGAAACGCCCCGCTGCATCATTTTTGATTGATTTGGTAGCTAAGGAAATTGGATTTCTCCATCCCAACAGTCAATGCTGTTTAAGAGGCAAGCGAAACGTGTTATAATAAGAGTATTTCCAACTTTCGCACATTATTGCCTATCTTAATTCTTTTTGTGATTCATTCTGAGCTTTATAGATTTAGTAGGAAAAAATATCACTTTTCACGAGACTGAAAAATTCAACTACAACTCGTGGTAGAATAACTGATGAATCACACATAACCACTGATTAGGAAAAAAGAAAAAATTCATAATAGAATTTGATTTTCAGGTTAGGGACTTTCTAATCCATTTTCATGAAACCAAAAGTTTATTTATATATTACGAATTTTGGTTTAAACTGGGATTTCGAAATCCGACGAGGCATAGGGAAAATACCACTTTTCATCAAATTGCAAATTTCAACTGCAATTCGCGGAGAAATAAAATTGAAGAAACAAACAACTTTTTTTCTCCTAGTCACAGAACCACTGATTTGAAAAAGAGAATAAACTCATAGTAGGATACGAAATTCTGGGGTAACGGACTTTAATTCCTTTTCATGAAATCAAAAGGCTGTTCAGATATTATAAATGTTGACTTAAACTGTGATTTCGAAATCAATTAAAAGAAGTATAGGGAATGTACCAGTTTTCTTCAGATTACAGATTTCAACTATAACTCGCAGAAGAATAACATTGAAGAAATAGACAACAGCTAATTTTTTTAACTAGTCACATAACCATTGATTTGGAAAAGAGAATAAACACATAGTAGGATATGAAATTCAATTTATGGATTTTCTTTTTCATTTTCGTGAGACCAAAAGGCTATTCAGATATTATAAACTGTATTTTAATACAGTATTTCGAAATCAGTTAGAAGACGAATTTTCATCGGTTCAGACAAATCACTGTCTCGTCAATTAACACTTTCAACAGCGCTGTATTAATCTGTGACGAAATTGTATAAAAGTGGGTTTCAGAAATAGCGTTTCAAGACAAGCTTATTTCTTAGTTCTAGCTTAAAAGTAGCGCTGTCTGGATCTGTGAGCCAAAAATATCTCCATTCGTTCGAAACCTACTTGCAAACAATTTTGATTACGTCTAAGTCTCTTTTTGGAGAGAAACAAAATCCTCATTCACGGTCGGTTTTTCTACGGATTAATATATAAAAAAGGTAAAACTCTGTTAAGAATCTTGGGGATTACTGATAAAAGTTGGCTATTATGAAAGAAAAATATATTTACGAAATGGCTTATAGACTGTTCGGATAGAATTGAAAAAAAGGAGCATAAAAAACATCTTATTGAATGAAAAAATACATGAATTATCACTAAAAATTTACCAATACTATACTATTTTTCAATAAATAATGTTTATAATAAATGAGAAAAATTAAAAATAAAATCTATAGAATATTAAATTTCTTCATCAGTCTCTTGCTGTGTATAAGAAATTTAATCTGTATTTTTTGTATCATGTCTATTTTCTTTTATATACAGATCCTTGAACTATCTTTCTTTTTTACACTGATAATTTCTTCTAGTTATTTTTAATCATTCATTAATCTTCCCCCCCCCCCAAACAAGTTTAATATAATATTTAAATAAGCTCAAAACTCATTTTCTCATTTCTAAATTCTTGATTTTCATTCTTTTTTTTTTTTAATCTAAGAAAATTACTTCCTATTTCATTAAGCTTACTCACAAAATAGGAGAAATATCACGAGATTCGAGGAAATAAATCATTTTTCTTCCCTTTAATGCTTTTAGTGTGAATTTTGGTTCTATTGACAAACACCTTTTGAACCATGTAAGCTACCTCTGGATATTTCTCGTTTATTTTCAGTAATTTCTAGCTGGAAATAATTAAAACTGATGCTTTAAAATCTGCCTAAAAGATTATCGATTTAATTTTAAATAGCATGAAGCGTGTGTGCTGTTTTCAACACTTTCCGTAAAATGTGTAGGCGACAAATAGAGTTTATCTCTCGTTTCTTTGTTTTCTTTTTATCATTCCGAATTTTTCTAAAAATGCTTATTGCTAGGTAACTTAATTACCGACACATAAAAAACGTCTCTTAGAAGAGAAAGGAAACAGAAAATAATGTGAGCTTTTACCACATCTGCAGCCAATTAAGTGCTTTCGTTTAATTTAATACGTATGACAAAAGCAGTAATTAATTTCGAGCAATTAATTTGTTACTTGACTTAAGAAAAGGATTCCGTTCAAGAAATAGTATTCGTCTTCTAGAGAATAAATATTTCAAAAGAATTCGAATATATAGAAGTTACGGTTGCGTATAGTACGAAAAAGAACGTAATGAAATAAAGTTCTTTTCATTTTTAGTTAAAAGAAATACTTATAAACATGTTCAAAGTTGGAATGTCTTCTGTAACTAAGTACTAAATTAAGTCTTTTTTTCTTCATATAATTGGTGCAAAAAGAAGTTGAATAGTCAAGAACATTTATAAAGGTTGCATATTCCCTAGTAATTTTTTGTTTGTTTGATCTTTTGTACTGTTGCATAGTTAAACAATGTTTCGAAAGCACGTTATGGTAGTTAAGTAGCGTTGTGTTTTAAAGAACTAAATTTTTTTTCTTGTGAATAATATTTAATTCTTTGTAACAATTTGAATGGATCAGAGTTATCTATGTAACTTGCAAACATTTTACCATCATAATATTTAAAACTAATTTCTAACACTCAAGCAAATGATATAATATAATAAATATTATTTGTTTTATTTATTCTGCAATTGTAGTTTTTTAACAATAGAAGCAATTTTTCCGCAAACAGTTGCATTTTACGATATATGCAATTCAGATATAGATAATCACTGCTTACGATGCATGCAACACAAATATCTATATTCACTGCTTACGAATCGAAAGACCTGATGCCCGTTAACTCTGTCAAAGCTTCAAGTCCTCTCGTGGGGTGGAAGTTTGGAAGAAGGATACCAGCTTAGGTGTCCTCCTCGTCACTTGACCGAGGTTCAAAATCACGAGGTCCATCACCAGTATCCCTCGTGTTTCTTCAGAATATAACATTAATAAGCAATCAAATTATATCAAAATAAAACAATAACTAAAGACAATATCATTATCTCAACAAGAATTTTTTTTTTCCAAACAGAAAAATAATTCTTTGAACTGTATTCTTATTATATTTAATTCTCTTAATTCTTTAGAGGAAAGATACATAAGATTTATTAACTATTCAAAACCTTTAAATAATTTCTCAAAATTACAAATGCTTGTATAAATTGAGTGATTATTTTCCAAATAGCTATAGGTGACGAAAAAATTAACCGTTAATGAAACTTGCTTGACTTGATAAAATATTTTAATTATATTTTAATATGTCATTTTTATTCCAAATCTTTCTATGATAATTATTATTATAGAAGTATTTTATTTCTTTCAAAAAAAGTTCTATTCATCTCTTACGGGACAATTTAATACATGAAAAAAACATTTTTTTTTGTTAAATATATATTTAAATATATATATATATATATATATACATATATATATATATATGTGTGTGTGTGTGTGTGTGTGTGTGTGTGTGTGTGTGTGTGTGTGTGTGTGTGTGTGTGTGTGTGTGTGTGTGTGTGTGTAGTGTGTAACTGAAATATCAAGCATCAGATTTAATCAAAAATCCGATGACAGCTTTTTATTTGATGTTAATTGCGCGCTGAAGTTCCGTACTAAAATCCAGGCTGTCTCAATAAAAATCTCTTTGAGCTGATCCATAAAGTTTTACTGCTTTCTGAAAACCAAAATTTAAGAAATATAATTCCATTTTAACATTTCAATGAATATTATATAATTTCAGAAAACGTATTTATATATTTTATTGAGCCAAAACGCTCTAATCATTCGAGTAATATGTTTGAAAGATGTTACTCAAGTTTTCATTTCATATGAATGTTTCTTCGACCTTCAAAAATCCTTCAAAATACGACTTTGCTCTGAGACATATTTTGATTTATAACAAAAGAAATGTCTTTATTTTGAAAAGGAAATCAGTATCTATAGTTAAAGACATACATCATTGGCTTTCTAAGCTTTCTTTCTTTTGCTTTCATTGAATTTTTCAAAACATTATTGTGTTCGAATCCATGTTTTATAAGAATTTTGAGGCTACGGTAGTCGAGTGGTCATGGTCGAGAACTCAAGTGAGTATGTTCTCTCGCCTAGGAATCGTGGACCCTGATATTACAAAGGACCCAGAGGGCTGATGCACGTTAAATTTGTAGAAGACTCCAAGTCCTCCAGTAGGGGTAGAGGAAGCCATCTGGAGATGTCACTCTCGACACCTGACCGAGGTTCTATTAATTTTTTTTTTTACGAATGGTTTCAAACTTTTTTGTTGCAAAGAATTATAATTTTATTGTAATAATGTACAGAAGTATATAACAACTTGCATTGAATAATCTTTAAATTCGTACAAAATCTGTGTTTTAAAGCTTTTTATATTTTAAAGAGTAGCTATGAAATTCAAATAAAAAGAATGAAAAGTGAAGAAAAAAAGAGGAAGAATTTTTAAAAGTGTACAGCAATAAAGAAAACTAGGGAGGACAGAAACGGAAATATAATTTGCGCTATTAATTATTTTATTGACTTTAATTCCATTAATTCCTTTGCATTACTATTAGTGTTAAATAGCCAGTAATCAACACACAATCACAAGTTAATAAAGTTTAGAATGCATGAAATAAAAAATTGTTTTATTCGGATCTTTTTTATTATTCAAATCAATCTCAGTTGTATAACTGTGAATAATTTCCTTACACATCAGACTCTAATCTGCAAAAGACTAATATTAAGGATTTTGTATTTTACGTTAACGGATCACTCCGGGTTCGAGTTCTGAGTTCTTAATAGATCTTAGAAATGAGGGTATGATTCACTGATCCTATGTAGGTTTCCCTTTGGCTGTGATCCGAAACCTCTTACACTTGTCAATGCAGGTGCAATTCCTTCTGTTTAAAGCTAATCACTTATCTACCACTTCAATAATTTAGCCACCCAATCAACATAATATTTTCCATTGAGAGACATTTTTGTTTCGAACAACAACATATTAAAGTCCTAAAGTATTATTTGAAGGTGGAGGAAGTGATGAGTACTACAATAGTTTTAATAATGCAATATATGCAAAGAGCACACACTACAACTTACTCAGCTGCATAGAAAAATCACAAGTGACACCAATTTTTGATTTTATAAATTTACGCTCTTTTATTTTAGGATATTATGACATGTCCAAA
>BMAW01086594.1:75256-99670 GCA_019974015.1 Nephila pilipes
ATATATATATATATATATATATATATATATATATATATATATATATACTAGTTTCATTTTATTATGATGAATTTTGCATCATTTTCTAAGCGTTGGAGTTAATTTTATTTATTATAGATCTTTGAAGATTAAATTTGTAGCAACTTTGTTTCATAAGAAAACTTTTAATATATATTAGGTTAAAGATTTTCTAAGCGATATTAATTATACAAACCATAAGACCTAATGTTCATCGACATGTGTATACTAATAATAAATAGAATAGAATCTTATTATATAGCGATATGGAACTCTATTAGCTCGTATATTACATATGGTAAGAATGTAAAAAAAAAAGTAACAATATTCCAATACGATTTTAATAATTCTAAAATTGAAAATCGAATTAAGTTTTCGCCGTTCCTTGCAGAAAACTGGATGATATTTTAAGCTGAATCCTACAGCAGATGGAAACAGTCTCTCTAGAATACAAGCGCAGGTGTTTAGAAACAATTATTTTCTTATTTGAATATTTCAGAGAATGTTCCATTGTGTTTTCTAAGCTGTATGAGGGAATAAAATAAATTCTTTTTTTTCCTACTTTTTTGTACATCAGATGAAATACAGAAATTTAATTTGAAAATAATCTTAATTTTCAAAGTTCTGTTTGAGTATATTCCATGTAACTATTTAAAAACATTATGTAGACAAATAGTTGGCTTTTTACAATGTTCTGAAAATGTTATCTTACAAATGATTCTGAAGGTGTATAGATAAAGAAAAAAAATCTGTAGAGAAAAATATTAGCATTATGTATTGTAATCAGCTGTAACAATAACTCTTGCGGAACTAGAAATAAATTAAAATCTAAATGCCAGTAAACTTCGAAAAATGTACCAAAAAATTTGATGCGAAATATATGATCGTTAAAAGGAAGTAAAGTAAAAGTCTACAATTTGAAAACAGAAACTGACTTAAAATTATTCTTAATGGTATCTTCTACGAAACAATTATAACAATACATGTTTTGTAATCAAAGGAATAAAATTGATACTTGAAATATATTTTAGAAATAGTATAATTCATTGTATACACATGAAAAATTATTTGTCGATCACATTAATAAGCATTTTAAAGGATCGCAGGGATGTTACACTTCAAATTTTTCGATTGTTTTGAAAAAAATATTTATATTATTTGTCATTTTATGCAGAACATTTTGATATCAACTCCTTGACGGTATTCAAAAAACTTCAAACGTTATTCAAACAATTGTATTGTATGTTTTCGTAAAATCAGCATTTAAATGGACATGCCACGTCCACGTAATTTCGAATTCAATGTATGTTTCAGTTTACATTTTGCTTAATAAGCCACATTAAATTTCTTAAAGATTGGGATGAATTAGTATGAATCTTGACCAGATGAACAACCAAAAAAAAAAGTCTATTTTTATTAACCTCGAAACTTTACTCAAAGTCTATTGGTTCTATTGGCTAAAAATATTATAATTGGACACTTAACATTTTGTACGTGTTGTTAGTATAATACGCCCTTCAAACTGTGCCTAAATTTAGTATATCTATTTTTTTGAAAAGTAAGCGAATATTTAATTTTTTTTGAAACATTTTCTTTTTTCTTTTTTAAAATAATTTTGAAACTTTAATTTCATTTATTATCGATACACAATAAAGAAAGTATATTTTACTTTATAAATCATTTTACTGCAAATCATTAGAGCCACTTGTGTATAAAATATGTTGCGCACAGTAAAACCTACTCCTATTTCCTAAAAGAAAATTTTATTATATTCATGAAACTCATAATACAAAAAATTAAGAATATTTTTAATTATTTTACATGTTTTAGAAAACTCATTCCTTTTTAAAGCATGTGTTAAACATCCAAATAATTAATTTTAATTTTAATGAATTGTAGCTAGTCGAAAATTGTGTGCGTTTTCAACAGTAGAGATAAATCCAACATCCCTGAGATTCCTTAAAGTAATTTCTTTGAAAATTGGTTATACACTTCAATTCTAATATTATATAAATTTTTATTATTAAATATTTATTTGTTTTACACTCGCATACAACTTCTTTGACACTTCATTGAATTAATTGAAAAATGATTTTCCATTTGAGCGAGAGAAATTACTTTTTAAAATATAAAAACACCTATCTTTATAAAGCTATTTTTATATTTAATAGCAGAAATAATTTTAAATTATATAAGCGGCTGTTAACACTAAATTGTTTTGATGACTTAACAGTAATATTTAATTATGTAAGCCCTTGTCAACATTGTTAATTAAGTAAAAACAGGTGGAATGTTTTAAATGAATTCTGAGAGAGAAGATTGATCTTTTCCTATTCTTAGTTAAATTTTCCCTTTTTCTTCGTTAAATGTAATATATTTAAGCTCGCTTCATCTTAATCACTTATACTTTTTTATAAGAGCAAGATGGTTCAAAATAAAAAAAGCAACACCATTTAGAATTATGTTAGTTGAATTTGTGAAAAAATATTCCCCCCCTCTCTCTTCTCACTAGTTTTTTAATATGAACGTATTCGAATGAAAAATATTCCAACTGGCTTAATGTAGACAGTTTTCGAGGGTAATCATTCTTGTCGTGCTGCCACAGAACTCTTAAGAGCAACTCCCGAAATTTAAACAGGTCAAGTTTAGATAATTTTTCACATTCAAAAGATTAATAAATGTGAGAAAGATTTTAATTCACGACATAGCTTGCTGCATGCATAGTGCTAATTTTAGATATTCTTAAAGAGTCTTCTCAAAAGTATTTTTATTGCTAATTTTTAGATGTTCTTTAAGAGTTTTCTCAAAAATCTTTTTATTAAATAGTATTAATCCCTGTATTCAAAGCTACTAATGAATCTATAAGCATATGACCTTTGAAATTTTTTTGTTTAGGTAGGAACAATTGCTTTTCAAAAAGTATTTTCAGAGAAATCTAAATGATCGTTGCTGTCCTGAAAGTGTTTTCTGTAGCTGTTTCCCTGAAAATGCAATCGAAATTTCTGTTTTGAAAAATGATGACTTCTATTTTTAAATCAAAATTTTGAAGGAGTCTTTAAAACCGCTCTCGCATGTAATTTTTAATTTAAATCTATGAATAAATTTTAAAAGTTATAAAATTATATGATAAACATTTTTACTGAAATAATAAAATATCTTAGATTTGATGTTTGATACACGATAACATGCATAGCTATGTTTCACAGAGATTGTGATATTTTGCGATATCCACCAAAATATTTCTTTTCAAAATTGTCTCATTTAATTTTATAATCTACGCATTCGTTGATTTTTATTTTCCAAGCAAAACAAAAATAAGGAAACTGAACATCATATCTTTCGAAGTGAGTTACGGATATTTATTCTTGATCCCTTTTTTAAAATAGTACATTTCCTACAACCAGATCATTGCGGTGGATTCTTTCAACTCTTTAAATGGCTGAAACTTTTGGTAGATGTGTAAGAAAGTATCTTTTACAGCTTCGTAGCCGTATCTTTAACGGCACTCTCCGAATGAAAATTTATGTCCGGAAATGAGAGGTGTCGGAGTAAATGAGAGGGGGATTTACATTAAAAGCAGATGTGCTCCAAGCTCTGAAAGCTCTTTTAATTGAACACTTTCCAATCAAAGAAAAGTGTTGAGTAAGAAGGCGTTACTGCTTAATGATTATATATGTCCTGAAACCTTATTTAGTTATCACCATTTTCCTATACGTCCCGAAACGATAAGATATCAGAGTTCGAAATTAATCTGTTCTCTTATTTTTAGACATCTATTCTCTGCATATTCACACTAACATCTTTCTTCTTTTCAAATGCATGGATGTAGATTTTGTTAAGTTTAAAAGGCAGACTACTTTCTTATGATACATGATATTAAATATCATTATAAATTTTGTACCTTTCCAACTGAACTAAATAGTAATAATAATAGAACATTAAATATTTGGAATACATCATTGTATAAGTACAGTTACTCTTAAAACTGTTTTCATTTAAGTATAATCAACAAAGAAGCTTCTGTTTTTTATTTCAAATAATTATTATAGAAACCACTGATTATGTATCTCTCAATGTGTAATTCGTATAATCTAATAACTGGTTAGATTATGTAACAGTATCGTTTCTATAAGAAACTTAGGCTACAAAAATAAAAAAGACATTAAAGAATTTAATTATTCATAACTCCTACAAGAAAATAACTGTCAAGCTAGCAAAAAACCAGCATCTGTTCTGCATTTTCATAGACATATGCACACAAAAAAAATCCACTTTTTTAATAGATTTAATTTTTTTTTCTTAATATTTTCTCTGAAAGGCAAAAATACTCTAATTATTACATAACAAAGAACAAAACAATTTTTATTACTACTATTTCCCCATCACGTTGAAAATTATATCTGACTCATTCAAAAAAAAAAAAAAGATTGTCTGAATTATTAACATAGTGTTCAGAACTATTGCGAAGGCTATAGTCAGCATGCATAAGACGACTGAGCTCACCCAAGGGGTGTAGAGCTACAAATCGGCCTCACGGGAGACAATAACTCCCACACCCAGGATTTATTGATAAAAGAACACAAGATATTACCCAATTTCGAAATTCAAATGTAAATAAAAACTTACAATGTGTTTACAGAGCAGGAAATGTACATGACAGAAATAAAAATTAACAGTAGGATTTTTTTTTCTTGCAGAAATAAGACGCATAATAGGTGACATATTTGGTTAAATGGCACAATATAAAAGACTTCCACAAACTCGTGAACTGAAAAGGAAGTTTAAGACAAAAATATATACATATGTATAAGAAATAAGACGCATAATAGGTGACATATTTGGTTAAACGGCACAATATAAAAGACTTCCACAAACTCGTGAACTGAAAAGGAAGGTTAAGACAAAAATATATACATATGTATAAGGTATGCAATTATAAGCACACAATAAGGAAATGTGAGATATTTAAAAATATTATCAAATATTGAAACAATTATGAAATTTATTGGGTAATTTTACAAGCCGTAAGAATACAAGATTTAAACTTGAAATACAAATTAGGATTTTCACGCACGGACTTAAGCCAAACAGGTTTCGCTTAACCAATAGGACAGTTTAAATGAAAAATTTTGGTAGAAAAGCAAAAGAAAACGTAGTGGTCAGCATCTCCAACAGAGCCTCAAGAACATAAATTTGCATTTTTCAAATTAAAACGATTTAAATAACAAACGAAGGTACCATGACTAGTTGAGAAGTGAGTAATAAAACCTGAATTGGAATAAGAATTTAAATTTGGTCATGGAATATAGGACTGAACTCGAATGCCGGTATTACTCGGAATTCGAGGCGACAGATCTCGTAATTTTGAATTTTGGTCAAGTGACGGTGACAATACTTAAGCTGGCACCTCCCTCTCCAAACTTCCACTCCCCGCCACCGGGAGAACTTGAAGCCTCGATAGATTTAACGCTACACGGCAAGTCTTTATAGAATCAGGATTCGAATTTACGACTCGAAGGAAAAAATGCTGATCACGCTCGTGATCATGATTAATAAAATAAAGAATATACTACATGAGTTACCAGCTGATGAGGTAAATACTTTAAAATAAATTTCAGAAGCTATGAATATGATGGGAACGCGTGTTGTTTAAAACATACGAATACGAAAAGGAGAAAGGAAGAAAAACTAAATTCCTCATTCTAGACATTTTCGTGTATTTGTCTTTTTTTGAGCCATTATGTTTAAAATCGGAACAACTGCTTCCTTTTAAAGCCAGAGAAAATCCATGAATTGCGATCTAAAAATTGGCGACTTTGCTTTTTTCTCTAGTAAACAAACTGCAATGTCAGCTAAAAGTAAAAATAATTGAATAAAACGTGGAAAAGTAGAGAACTTCGGAAGAAAAGCAAAACGTTTCAAGTTACGATGAAATCTCTCTTTCGAATTACTTCAAAACAAATACCTATCAAAATCTATTATTTTATTCCTGTTATTTAGTAAAGGTATCAACTAGCAATCTGGGCTACATTAAGATCATTAAATGGATATTTAAAATTAACTTTGTGACGAGAGAGTTATTCTTGATGGATGAAAGAGACATAATTACTCAATAATGATCAGGCAGAATCTTTAATCTGTTTATTCACATCTTTTAATAATTAACAGTAAGAATAAATTAAATATAAAGTGAGAACAACTTAATTTGTCCTTAACAAATAATTTTAATTACAATAATAAAATCTATTTATCTTACATATTCTTAATAATAGGTCTCTAATAATGGAATCGGAGTCATGTATATAGGCCCTGCATATCGTCTTAGAGATGATCGAAACTACAGCGTTCCTATGTATCATTTCAATGGTCTTATTATTTTTCGCTACATAGCCACGGTAGCCAAGTGGTCATGAGCCCGAACTCGCGGCCGGCGTTGTTTCCATCGTGTAAATTAATGCCCATCATATAACGAGTCTATTGAGGCTCCAAGTCCTCCCGTTGATGTTGCATAGAAGTTTAGAAGGGTTGAACAGCTCAGATGTGGTCTTCGTCACTTGATCGAATATCAAAATTACGAGGTCCTTCGTCAATAGCCCCTGTGATGCTTCTGCGATGTTAGTAAACAATCAATCATCTTTCTCGCTACACTTTTTCTTAAACAGTGTAGCGAGAAAGATGAAACTTAAGGCTCATTTGTGAATTGCATATATCTTAGTTCTTTCACAAGGCGAGGCTCTCATATCTAGCATCTTAGTAAAGTAGCCCCAGAAGTTAGCTAAGGGGAAGTGCCCGTGACAACCTGATGCAATTTTTTCATAAATTTCAATCTAAAAATCAATAACAACAAATATTTTAATTAAAACAAGTGAACCCAAAAGATTTCGAGCATTTTAGATTCAATTGTATCATTATTCTCCTTTTTCTTATCAAATTTATTTCTCATAATGATTTCTGACACATTAAATCTTAGAAAATTAGATTTTTCTTTTATTCCTGAAAAGATTTTTATTTTATTTTTAAAGTGGAATAGAATAAATATCATAAACTTAACGCTACGGTAATGTTCATAAATTGAAGGGATAAAACTTTAAAAGCTTTTGCCCCAAGAAATAACAAAGACCTTCTAAGCATATAAAATCTGCTTAAAATAACCTAATAAAATGTTTTAATATAGTGTCAGATAAGAGGTGCATCCTTTTGCTTTTTAGAATTTTTAAAGTAATACTTACAGAGTTAATTTTGAGAAAAATTGAAGATAGATTAAATTGTGGTTAATATGATTTTCAGACTTTTAACCTTTCATCTATATATCACGCCGAATTGATTTCATTTAATTAATAATTTCTATTTAAATGAAATACAGAAACCTAACTGAAAAGCTTCCTTTTAGCAACAGAGGTTTTGCATTATAGATAAACATAAAACTAATACTAAGGGATATAATAAAGTTGTAAATATTACTAAAAATTACACGACATACCTGGGTAAAAGATATTCTGCATATTAATTGATACTTATGTACAAAATATTGTTAATTACTGAACTGTATCTTCTCTATACATTACTTCAATCTATGGCTTCCTAAAACCGAACAAATTAACATTAATAGCTGTAATTTACAGCATTAAGTACAAAAGAACCAATTAAAATGTACGATAAATTTTATCCAAATATATTGGTTATTTTCGAGTTATAATTAAAACTATACCATACCCCCTAGTACAGTTAACTTTTGACATATTCTGTTGTTGGAAGTTTTGAATATTAAAGGGTTGGATAGGTTTGGATATTATAAGGTAATAACTTTACCAATAAAATATTAAATTATTTGGATACTATAGGGTTGAATATACTAGGGTTCCGAAATAATACTTCTTTAACTAATAGTAATTTATTCATAGTGAAGGCATCGAGGTTGTTGGAATAGCTAAAATTTGTTCTGATAACTACAAACTTAATATAAAATCCACGAAACTTTTAAAATCAATGAATATCACTTTTTTCTTCAGTAAAAATAAAAAACAAAAAACAATTTAGCTTCCTTAAAATCTATCAAAATGTTACATTTTCCCATTGAATTTAGTCGATTTTAAAAACTTGAGACCCACATCTGAATATTTCGAGTAATTTGTATTCAAATATTTGAATCTTATAGATGTATTCAATATGTAATGAGTATATTTATGTACTGCTTTTGCCACATCTTGAAAATTTGATTTAACTTTTATTTACTTCAATGTTTTTTATAATCTTATTATAAATTATAATTACTGCTCTACTTCAAAACTACAGGCTTCGTATATTCAGTGTTAATTCAGCACGTTTTGTCCATGTTCAAATTTAATATTCCCTATAATTATCGTAATAACTACACTGTTAAAATGTCATGACTCCCTTAATTTTTCTATCAAATTCAAACTAGCTTTAATAACTAAATTATTTTACCCATGTATAGGTCTGTATTGTTCAAAAAAGTTTCTTCAAATTCTTGATGTTGCTTCAAAATCAAAGTATTTATCATCTTGAACAAAACGATCAAAGCAAAGAATACACATTTTCCATCGTAATGCCTCGTATATTTCTTCATACAGATTACGCATTATGTGCACAGTACATCATTTTAAAATTTAAAGTAAACTTTAAGTAAGTAATAATCGTCGTTTTTGTATAACTGTCATAATTTCCAGCAGTTGCTCTTGAGGCAGTTAAAACTCATCAATTTCCAAAAAAAGTATTGCAAAATTATACGTTGTTTATTACTGATAGCTTTAGTTTCAACATATTAGAGTCAATAAAGACTTTGCTTTCATATTGCTCCTTAAGAAAGTAAAAGAGCAGCAGAAAAAATATTTAAAATCTTTTACTGATTTTCAAAAGTTGCTCTTAATATAATTAAAGCTCACCAATTTTCTGAAAAAAATATAATGTACATAATGTATTTTTTATATAGCTATTTGTTTTAGTTTCAACATATTACGCTGTAGATATGGGAGTTGTATCCATATTTTTTCTCGGTAAAAGAACACAAGCAAAAATTATAAAAACCTTTTGCTGCTTTTTTGAATTTACTCTTATGATAAATGAAACTCATTGGCTTTTTTTTTTAAAAGAAAAAGTGTTATAAATTATATGTTATATATAACTATTGTTTTTAGTTTTAACATTTTACACAGTCGATATAGTCGGTGCACCCATTGCTCCTTATGTCAGTAAAAGAGCAAAAGCAAAACTTTTATCTATCTCTTACTGCTTTTTAGAAGTTGCTCCTGATATAATTGAAACTCGCCATTTTTTAAAGCATTGTAAAATTATTTATTGTGCATTACCGTTAGTTTTAGTTTAACATCTTTCGATCGATATAATCGTTGCTCTTTAAGTCAGTAATAAACGGTGGCCAAATTATTAAAAAGTTCTTATTGCTTCTCAGAATTTTCTTTTAAAGTAACAAAAAAATAACAGTTTTTTAAAAGTACAGTACAATTATATGTTATGTGTAATTGTTGGTTTTGTTTGTAACATTTTGCACAGTTGATACAGTTGCTTCATCCGTTACTTCATGATATTCCGGATTACTTTAAGATTATTCTCAAAAACTATTTTGAAGATTCTTTCAGAAGTTGCTCCTAATGTAATAAAAACTAACTAGTTTTTTCTTAAGAAAAGTATTGTGAATTATATGTTGTATATAACTGTTGACATAATATTAAAATTTTACACATTCGATACAGTTGTTGCATCCCTTGCTTTATCAGATATACAGGGTTATTTTTTCGGTTAACCTGGTAAACTATTTTGAGGATTTCCTTTCAGAATGTAGTTAAAAAATTATCATAATGTAGTTAAAACTCACCAGGGTTTTTTTTTTGAAAGTTTTATAAATTATATGTTTTATATAACCATTGGTCTTAGTTTTAACATCTTACAGCCGATATAGTCGTTGCATATATTATCTCTCAAACGAACAGCAACAAAATTTTTTAAAGAAACCTTTAATGCATGCTTTAAAACTTTGCATGTTTATTACCATATATCGGGTTTCTTTCGGTTACCCTCATAAATTTTTTAAAGATTTATTTCCATTACCTCGGTATAAAACCTTTTAAGTCTTCGTGAATTTCACTGAAATAAATATTTCAAGTTTTAAATCGTTGCTGTACTTTTCGTAGTAAAGATTAATAAAGGCGTTGAGAAGTTCTTGTATTAGAAAACATCTCGGTATTAACAACTTATTCATCTTTCTTATACTCCCTAAAATTCTTAATAATATAAATATATTCTACCGTTATGTCGATCATTTGTTTCATTTAAAAAAACGTAGAAATTATACAGAAAGGGCTGTATATTTGATTTGGTTTGATTGGTTTTATTAACATCGCACCAGAAGCAACACGGGAGCTATTGGCGACATACCTCGTAATTTTGAACCTCTGTCATATGACGAGGACTATATCCGAGCTGTCCCTCCCTCTCCTAACATCCACACAACGCCAACGCGAGGACTTTGAAATTCAACAGATGTAACGTGCCTCGACTACACGGTGGGTCTTTAGTAGCACCAAGGTTCGAATCTATAACTCGAAGAAAACAACCTGCCGCAAGTCCGCTACCATGATTACTAGGTTACCGCGTCAAAAAAGCTATAGAAAAGTAATTGTTTTGAATAATTTTATGTTATATTAATATTCTTACAATCAAATGTAAGAATAAAATTTTGTGTGTGATCGGTCTTCCTGATTTTGGAACTATAGCATCAAGTACTTGTTGTTACAGTTGAAAACAAGACAAAAATATAATAGTAATTTATTAAAATATTATGGAGTTACGAACAGAAATTTGAATTAATTGAATATACTTTACATATTTTATTATTTTCTGGAGATTAAAACAAAACTACAGAAAAAAAAATTATGCAATGTTTAATTAAAGTAATTAAAATTTGAACTTAAAATTTTACTTAATATTACTTTCAAAAAAGAGTATTAAATATTGTGTTCTGAAAGAGTTTTGATTTAGAAGTTCTCTAGTACAGTCCTCTCAAGATTTATATATTTGCCTTAACAATCAAAGCCTTAGATATTTTAATCACAGAGCTCATTTTTCAAAAGAATTCGATCCCTACACCAACAAGGAAAAAATCCGGAAAAACCGGAGTACCTTTATCAGCGTCTTCAGAAAGTGCATTCTTGGTGAATATCTTATTTTATGCATTTAATTCCAAGTGAATAGACATCTTTACGAGATAGAGAAAGGGATTTTCTTTCTTTCTATCTTTTTTTCTTTCTTTCTGTCTCTCCGATCGATAGTTTAGTTACGACGGCTGAGACACAGGAGACACCTAAGAACGTCCAGTTCATTGTTAATTTGGTGATGCATATATTTATGCTAGATAATCATATTGCAATTAATCTGGAAATCCAATGAGTTTATCTTCCGGCGATGGGAATAATTTAAGCTTCCATTTGATCGAATTTAATTAGAAAATGAAGTGAAAAATTTTATTTTATGTCTTTGAACCGGAAACAAAAGCTCTTGGTTGCGTTAAGTCGATAATTTCTGTCAGTAACGCTGTTTAAATAACAGTAAACTAGATTTCCAATAACTAAATTTTATTATTACGGAATTATATGCATAGTTCTCTAAGAACAAAAATCTAGATCTAGATTTGTGCAATTAGTTAAAGGAATTAAAATGGGGTAAAAATTAAATGGGAATATTTAACATTTATTTTATTTTTCTTTTCATATATTTTATTTGCTTTACATCTTCTTAACGAATTGTATAAAAGAGTTATTTTAGAATTATAGGAATTGGAAGTTTAATGTTTTCAATTGATTAAAATTGATGAACAATGAGGTTTACGATAACATTTTATAAAGTATATAAAGAATAAAGTCAAAATGAAAAGTCTTGTTTCGCATCATGTAAACTACATATAGGAACAATAATACAATCATAATTTTTTTTAAAAACCTTAAGGAGACATAGAATTCTTTGAGCAAAATTTTTTAATCGAGTATTTATAAAGAAAAAACTTTTATTCGCCATGTTCAAGCACACATGAAATATTGCATTTCAAAAAGAATAAAAAACATCATTTTCAAACAAATAATTATTTAAAATATTAAATTTGTTCAAAATATTTCAATATTTTAAAATTCCTACCACTTCTATTAACTTTAATATGGCCGCGGTAGCCATGGTCGAGGACTTGCGGCCTGCTGTTTTCGTCGAGTACTGGGTTCGAGCATTGGTGACACTGAAGACCCGCAGTGTAGCCGAGGCTAGGGCACGTTAAATCTGTCAAGGTTCAAAGTCCTAGCGTTGGGGCGGGGTAGGGAAATCAAGAAAGGAAGGTTCCACACAGCTCAGATATCGTACTCGTCACTTGACCGATATTCAAAATTACAAGGGCCATTGCCAATAATCCTCATGTTACGCTTGAGAGACTTTTCCCACACATCCAACCGAAGTTTCAATTATTTTTGAGACCCAACATATAGTCTGAAGCATCCTCGGAATTCATTTACCTCCCTCTTCCTTCCCCGATGATATTTGACCATTTGTTACTGCAGGCACAAAATGGTTCAATGAAAAAGTCACTGAATGGTCCAATGAAACAATGACTCAGAGGATTGATGGAATGTGTGAAGGTCTCGTTTCATTCAAATAACTAAACGTCGTTGTATAGTAGTAGTGTCCAACCTTTTTGCTTCCCTGGACCGCTGCTTCGGAAGAAGGTGAATTGTTTGGGACCGCACACAAAATGAATAACTAACAATAACTCATGGTAAAAAAAAATCCACAAAATATGTAGTTAATATGTTTAAATAATTTAATATTTTGAGATTTTTGTATTATAAAGGTTGCACATGGATTTATGTTGACATTATTTTATGTTTTTTTATATATAACATTTCATTATAAATTTTATAAGAATAAAGGTAGGTAAAAATCATAACATGAATATGATACTTGATACTAAATTCTGAAATTAGTTCGTCATTATCTGGTTTGATTAAAGTGGTTTCAATTATTAGGGAGTTCTTTCAATGTTCATCCGATTTTCTGATTCTAATTTTACTCTTAATGTACCTTACTCATGAAAATATTAGCTCACAAATGTATGTGCTTCCAAATAGTGATGACAAGAATAACGAATTATTGTTCGCCAACGAATATTTGTTTTTGTGCAAGCAAAATTTATTTAATTTTTAAGTTTCTTTATTTATTATTATTATTATTTATTTTATTTTCATTCTTCTTATTATTTTTAGTTATTTATTTTTTTATTTTTGAGAAATTCAAGTGAACGACACTTTTCACATCCTAAATAAATCATCATCATAACTTTTCCAGCCACCGAGACCGTCTTTGTCTTCTTAGCTGCAGATTCACCAAAAAAGACATATTGTTTTTATTGTTGCTTAGTTTCCAGGGTATAAAGATGAATTCAGGTCTTATTGACGGCTACAACTCAACGCAAAATTGCAATGAAAACTCGACTCGGTACCAATAAAACTTTGATATGGTAACAAATGGCCCCAAAATCGAAAGTAAACCTATGAATCAGTGTCGAATTTTTATTGGCATCCTTAATAGATGGAGGTTATAATGGCAACATCTACTTTTCTTAGCAATGTCATCTGCAACAAAAATAGGTACTTTGTGAATCACTCTTATATTTTCAAAACTGAAATGTGAATGAGGTCAAAAAGCTTCTGTTAATAGTATAAAATTAATTCAAAATCTAAACTCAATTTAGAAAGGTGTTACGAATGTAAAAGGTTCAAAATATTTCTTTCGTTTGGTTGATTATTTAATTATGATCCACAGGCAAAATTATTTCGTTGAATCATCTTTTATTCCTTAGTATTTTAAACAAGTTAATTTCAGAATTCGAATAAAAAAATAATAAACATAGAAAACCCAGTCATTGAATTTAAAGCCATTGTTTTACAAAATCTGGAGTCTCCCAAAAGGTTTTCTGAGATCTCCTAAATATATGTATAATTAATATCTGCTATATAATGATATAAAGTTTATTTCTTTATTTAAGCGAAAAATTTTCTTTTAAAAGAAAGGCAGCATCGGAAACAATGGCTTTTATTTAACATAATAAATGTGTTGTTTTCATATGTAAATAGTAATAAGTTCTTTGAAACAGTTGGAAATAAAATAGAAGGAAGTTCATCCATATTCTAAAACTTAAAAATTAGAATTTATTTCTCAGGTGCAATGAATAAAAATCCTACAACCCTCCTTCCCCTCCCCTCCCCCTTTTTTTTTTTTTTGGTTTCAGAAAATCGTAGATTGGAGTAACCACAGTATCGCAATCTTTTAATAATTATTCAGAGGAATCATAAAGCTTAATTATTACTAAAATAATTTAGATAAAAACTTAAATTTCATTAATTATTTTTAAGATTTCTCTATATAGTTACCAAATATATACATTTCTTTCAGCGTTTCTTGACCTTTCGAAGACCATCATTGTAGAACTCAGCAGATTGAACTCAATCTTCTACATACTGGAAGTTACTTCAATCCTGAATTCAAACAAATCAACATGAATAGCTGTAATTTACAGAATTAGATACATAAAAATCAATTAATATGCAGAATAAATTTTATCCAGATATCTCGGTTATTTCTTAGTAATAATTAAAACTTTCCTATACCCTTTTGTACATATTTGTCTGCGGTTGAATGCTCATTTCTTGACAAAAAAATAAAGATTAAAAGCATTACATCTTTGTAAAGAAACATTTTTATTTAATGCAAGAATTTAGTACAATAATTAAAAAAAGAGTCTGAAAATTCCATCTGAAATAATATTTAATGGAAAATTTACAAAATTTACATAATCTCCTCGAAACGAAACATTATTGTTTCAGCATTCTTGCCAGTGCTAAATGTAATAAAAGTAGAGACTGTAAGAATTCAGTTGGTTTGTATCTTTTAGGACATCGTAAAGCGTTATGACTACAATGAATACTGATTACTTACCTGGGACATACACCGGTGTAATAACTATTATGCGTCAGCTGTTTATTCTGTGATACTAATCAGGTCGCTATATGGGACGTTTGGTGAACCTAATGACCCAGGTTTGTGAGTTTAGTGACCGTACATAATAACAGATTGCGCTAATTAAAAGCTGGATTGTGTAAGCTTTTGTGTCGCAGGAAGTCCGGATGGAGTATCTCTCTAGTTTGAACATGGCGGTTTTGAAGCATTCAGTTAAATTCCTCAAGAGATACAATCGGTACAGTCTGACCCCGTTAGCATTAGGTAATCGAGTTCCATGCTCTCTAAGCAGGGAGATAAGGGAACCGTGATTTAAAGTATTGATATAAATTGAGTAGAAAATCAAAAAATTCATACAGGCATTTGTCAAGATTGGTGTTTTTCACTGTCCCATCCATTTTTTGGTCATTCCTTTATCATTACCACCTTCATCAACAAACTGACTCAGTTTATCCTCATCTTTTA
Organism: Nephila pilipes; assembly: GCA_019974015.1. Taxonomy (NCBI): domain Eukaryota; kingdom Metazoa; phylum Arthropoda; class Arachnida; order Araneae; family Nephilidae; genus Nephila; species Nephila pilipes. Next base: position 90,767 of record BMAW01086594.1, read on the forward strand.
ACCATATACGTGATGTAGGCTCAGTAGATTAAATTATTTTTTTTATGGTTTCTGCTTGTCTCTATCCTTTTCGAATTCAGTTGATAACATTGTTTTTCCTGGATCTCAGAAAACTTCTGTTTACTTTTACACTCTTCCGACATTATTTTTAGTTATTACAGAAATCATACAAGAAAAAAAATCTTTTTAACTATTAAAATTTGACATATACAAAATGTTTGAACTTACAGCTAATATCACTAACCACGAGATCTAGAAAACGGTCTCTTACCAAAATAATAATAATCCAAACTTTAAAATTTCATTTTCCAAGAAATAGTAATTCATATAAATAATATAGAAGAGAAAAATATTAATGTCTACTGTCTTCTGTTAATAAAATGTCTTGCATCATCAGAACAAAATATTAATCTGAATTTTATAAAAAGAAAAATAAGAATTACGAATATAACGCCACAACATATAGGAATGATATCACAAGCGATTGCTTAACGTGGATGCCATAGTAAAGCCGCGTGTTAAGCAAACTTGCGTGTTACTGAACCGCGAATTAACGGGATCCGACTGCATATTAAAAACCATTATTTTAGACTCCAGAGGAAATATAGAGATCCTTATTGATTATTTTCCCTATAAAACAACAACTTTCAAAAATGGTTAAAACATTCGACATAAGTTTCGTTCTACCAGAAAATAGATTTATTGAATTGAGACCTTAAATAATGAGAATAAATCCCTTGAACTTAAATAACAATACCCAAGAACTGAATTCTCTTAAAATCTTTTGAACATCCCCGTGTTAGAAATGGTTAGAATTGAATCATAACAAATGGCTATGTTAATATCAAATGTTGTGTGTTTTAACTCACACAAAATATGCGTGTGATAAAGAATGAATAGACTTTACAAAAGTTAACGCAAGAAAAAATATCATATTAAAAATCATGCTTCGTATTAGATATTTATTCTTCCATTACATTTATTATTCTTCATATAGTACCTAAACTGCAATTATTTTAACCAATACGGGTGGGTTATTAGTTTATTAATCTCACTTATTTACCGTTCTAAACGACCTTTATTATTCGTTTTTCGTGCTTAATTTAGTCTTAAAAGATTAAATAAAGTATTCTTAAACTAATAAAGACTAAATAAAGCAGACTTTAGTCAAAGACCTAGTTAACTCCAGGTGTGACCTCTAGAAAACCTGGAGCCAACTAGGCTGTGTCCTGAAATAGTCTTCCATATATTATACATGTCTTTTATATACAGTTCCCCATCATTTACCAACTTTTTATACTTTCCAGATCACCAGCGAAATAATCCATTCTATCATTAGAAATGGGAGACCTCGATGTCTTAGAAAATGGACTTCCAAGTGTTCGCACAAGAACTACATTTGCCCCCGAGGGCGGCATCGAACAAATGGTAGAAGAAATGAGCACAACAGAAGAAACTTTTCTGCGCAGGCTAGTCCGGAATGTTCGGGTAAGTATCAAACATTGTATAGTTTAGATGGATGAATGATTTCAAACTGGATTTTTATTTTCAGATATAAAATATTTTTGAGGAAGACAAACCGTCAAAAAGTGATGTAAAGGTTCGCCAAAACTTATTTAACAATTGTAATATTATTCTCTTTCTGACACTAAATACGTTTGTGTCAAATATTAAAGAAAAATAGTATCTTTTTATTATTCATATAGAATTACACCCTTTAAACTTTGCATGCTTTAGAAGTCTGGTTCGAGTTTCTTTTTAAAAAAATGTTTCTGTTAGAACCCCGTCTTTTCTGAACTTTTCAGTGCCAAATTTTAACAATAATACCAAAACTTCCATAGTTATAGAGAAAAATCTAAACCTTGTTTAACTAGTTTTTCCATTATTTTTCAACTTGAACTTCATTTTTTTTCAAAACAAAAAATTTTAACTTACGCTCAGAATTTCTCAGAAACTGTTAATCATATTAATTTGAAATTTCATTAAGATAATCAAAACGAGTATCTTTATTAGTTATACATCAATTTGTATACAAATTATTTATAGAAAATTTTTTAAATAACTTTTAATTGGATTTTTTCTTAAAATTTCATAAATATATAACTTTCTAAATAATTGCATTAATTTCTTTTCTCTGAAGTTTTTAAGAAATATGTGTAACTTCCAAACTTAACATTTTTTTTCTATTAAATAACATTATTTTTGCAAATATTTATCTATGTTGTACTTCAGAATTCTACGTGCAGTAAAATATTGATTTTCGTAATTTTGAAAAATTCTTCGACTTATATTTCTTTATAACATTTTGAGATTATTTTGTTCTTCAAATGACTTGAAAATATGAGGATTAATCTAATACATATGAATATTATACCGTAAAAATGTCGAGTTTCTTCTTTCTTTTTTAGTAAATCAAATTAGTTTCAAAAATGACATTTTTAGCATACACGGATAAGTCCTGAAATCCCTTAATAGAATTTGTCTAAAGAACATTGGTTTTTAAAAGCTGAAATAAGATCTAACGGTATATATTTAAATTGTATGACGATTGTCTTTTTTCTCAGAACCTGTAAAATAATTCAGTTACATATTTACTTGCTTATTTTAAAGCAAATAAATACTTTTAAGAATCGAGTTAACACATGATACGCAAAAGCTATTCAGGAATCTGTATAGTAATGTTAGATGACATAAGTTATTTATTTTGCTAGCTTTTTAAAGTAACTGAAACGCCTTCGAAACGAAATGACAAAGACTAAATTAACGAACGAAATAGCGAATACCATAAATAAAAAGAATAAATTTGAAACACTGAATAAAAATAAAACGGGGAACAAAAATCATTAAAACACCTGCCCATTTATCCGGTTTCAATTGTTATGTATAGGGGGAATTTTTTTGTAAACCATTACAAGGTTAAAAGTAACTGAAGTGACTCGACAGGGAAAAAGGAGTTTTTCTAGCAAAGTTTATATAATCCTCACTTTTTATAAAATTAAAAGCAATTGAAGTCATATTTTAACACTAAGATATTATATAAATATATATATATATATATATATATATATATATATATATATATACTATATACACGTTTACGTAAAGAAAACCCCATTTATGTGCATAAATAATTGTATGTGAGCAATTAATTATCAATAGCTGTATCTACAATTATATATCGTGTACTTTCCATTAGGTCTTGCAAAAATTCCATTGCATTTATAGCTTTAAAATGTATAAGAGTATTTACAAACATGACATTAAATTGAACATAATTATAATATCAAAATTTGAAGTTAATCGAATTTAAAAAAGTGTTACATTTTACGATGTAAATTTACCTTAATTTGAATATAAATACTTTGCAATACCCAATATATGGCAGTGTTTATTAAAAAAAATTAAATTGACTGCTTAGGAAAAAAGCCTTATTTTATAATGCGGAAAATATCAACACTGTGGATAAAGTAGATTTTGTAAAAAGTGTACCAGACAAATCAAAAGATGCAAAATACGATACATTTTCAGGTTACCTTAGTATATTTAAATGTATTTTACGCTTAAAATTTTCAATTATTGGGAGTCTTAGGTTTTGAAATACTCTAAAGTTTGTCATTTTCTTTAACTCACTGACTTTCACAGCCGATTGGCAGCCTGCTGCCCATTTCAAGTCCATCGTTACGTTGCCAGTTGTGAGACGGACTGGGGATCTGTACCTTCATAGTGTTTCCTTCTTTCAATCAATAAATAGCAAAATGTTGTAAACCATCGTAAACTGAGATGTAGATCTATTGAATGGTGTATAACACATTTGATTTATCTTAATAAATGGCAAATTACAAGCAATTGCTTTTGGTGATTTCTCCACTTACGCAGTAGAAAAAACTGCGTACCATAAGAAATATCTCTCTGAGGAGGAATTTTGATTCTTTTTCTTCTAATTCTTCTAATTTTCTGAAAACTTATTTTCTTAAAATCAAATAGTAAATATAGGATTTTCTAAACGAGAAAAATATTAGTAAGCCAAAGGGTTAAATGATTCTAAGTTATATATATGCAGGTTAATGTAAGTGGCTGTTCTACACAATAAATTGCATAATACTTTCGCATCGAGGCAATCAAAACTCTTTATCAGGAGTCACTTGTATTATATTTGTTTATTTTTGGTATGTTTTTATATATTTATTACGGCATATTGTTGTATCCCTTCACTAAAGTAGAACATTTTTGGTGTATAAAATAGAATAATAAACAAGATTACAATAAACTCTAAATGTAGAATCATTACCATACCATTTAAAAAGAATATATATTTTTTTATATAATAATACTTAGGCATTTTCTTAACATTTACTGAAAAGAAAAGTTGATAGATAAATAACACTTTAAAAAAGCAAAAACTAAGAATTATGCATGTATATTCAACTAAATAACAAATACAGATTTAAAAAAAATAAAATTTAAGAAAACGTGTGCTACATAAAGATTTCTATCTGGTTTTAATTTTATCCAAAATTATCTATTTTATCAGTATAAGTCAATACTATGGCGATTAATTCGCTTTAAAATAACAACATTTAATTTGTTTTATGTTAGTGTAATTTACATATAACAAAATATTTTTATTTAATTGTTAGATGGATAATTTTTTGTTCATTTAAAGATTTAAAATGAGCATTCTTCATCCCCGGGGTTTGAAACAGGTGTCATGGAACAAATTTCTCAAAATTGTTTCTACAGTCAGAATAACATACTTGAATTCCTCAGTTATACACATGTATAAAAAAATTTGTATTTTTTTCAACTTAAAAAAAATAATGATTCATAAGTCCATGAAAGTTTCTATAAAATACATTTGGGAAAGTAATACACAAACTAAAATCGACATAACTATTTGTACAAAAATGTTAATATGACAGAAAGGACTGAAACAAAAACAAAATATCTGTTAACTGTTAAGTACAGAAAATTCAAATGAATAAAATGCGATGAAAATCTATAGAACCCCTTTAGGTAACAAAAAAAGTATAATTTCTAAAGAAAATATATAAAAGGAGGAGAATATGCCTTCACACACATATAATCTTATTTACGAAGGTGTATTACAAAATTTTAATTATTACTAAGAAGTAACCGAGATATTTCAATAAAATTCATTCTGCCCATTGATTGATCTCTAAGTACATAATGTTGTAAGTTACAGCTATTTATGTCATTTTTTTTTTTTTAGTTTCTGGAAGCGTTGATAGAAGTAACCCTTAGTTTCGCAATCTTTTAACTATTATTCTGGGATATCGCTAAGTTTTAATTATTACTAAAAATTGAGATAGAAACAAGTTGTATTAATAATTCTTAAGATTTCTCTACATAGTCAACATCCAGATTTAAACTCTCCCTCATTCTCCAACAGATTTCTTGACTTTTGGGTGGCTGTCGTTGTAGAACTCAACAGATTGAACTGCTGTCTTCTCCATTTTGTGGGTTTCTTCAATCTACGACTTCTTGAAACTAAAAAAATTAACGTTAATAGCTGTAATTTACGTCATTATGGACATAAGGATCAATTTATATGTAGAATAAATTTTATCTAGATATCTCGGTTATTTGTTAGATATAATTTAGACTTACGATACTCCCTTGTACATATAATTTAAACACGAATTTTGATACAATGCAAATTCTTTTAAACAGTACTTCTTATATACCGGTGGTGTATACAAAGAGGAAAATATATGAAGGTTATTGGTTACCTCCTGATACTATTATAATTTTCAAGGTGATTGTTTCTAAGATCTTATAAAAATTGAAATCATTAGCATTTGATCCACACGCAAAAAACATTCAAAATATAGATTCAAAAACAAAATGAAAGTTAATATGTGACAAATGTAAGCGTAAAAGATGTCTCTATCTCACATATTGAAACCTATCTCTATATTTTTTTATTTATTTCTTGCCTCCTTGTTTTGGAAGTCGCCTGAAACTTATATGAGTTTATCCTGCTCTCAAAAGCAGTTTCTCCGTTTGGAAAGGAAACGGGCGTCATTCTCAGAATGGTAGGGAGAGGTAACAGCTAAATCGACTTTTCTGGATCACTCCAATATATTTCTATTTCCTTTATATGACACGGAGATTGTCTCTGTCTCTGGCATTCCTCTCTTCCGTAACACATAGAAGAAAGTTACTCGTATCTAAATTGCCGTAGCTATTCTATTCGGTTAGAGAAATGAGAAAAAAGAGAACTGGCGTAGATATGATGAAGGTGAAATGCTTTGAAAAAGCTACTGAAGGTATTTCGTAAGCAAAAAGAGATGTAGTTAATTTCTCGAGAATCTCAAGTTGACCTCTTTTTTATGTCCCCTGAATGTTGAAGGTATAAAATATTTCAATGCCTTATAATGACTCTTCAGTTATTACACTGGTAATTGAAAGTTGTCTTCCTAATGATCTAATGAATGCTCTTCATTATTAAATTCAACAGTCATTGTTCCTATCAATTAAATAGTTAATAACCACTGAACTCCAACTGAAGATACGCAAGAACAAGATAAAATACTTCATTTATTAATGAAGTATAAATAAGGTAGCTCTCTCATGAATCCCCTTTAACTCAACAATCCTAGATTATGATTTAAATATGATACCTTTGCTTTCCAATTAACTGGTTCTGATTCAATCACTTCACAAAAACAGTCGATTCTAAACATAATACTTTAATTATATTTCGCTTCCATCCCCGAAACTAACAAAGGTGCTTCAGTCCAAATTATAAATCTCTATCAGCACGTCGATATCTTCTTTCTCCCTTCATTTCTTTCAATTCTATTTCATTTAAACATCATTATCTCTAATTCACCTCCCTTCACTTCTGTCATCATCTAATTACCTAATCACATTTCGTTTTGGTAGGGGAGAAATTATAATTTGATGCAATTCACGCAAATTATTATAAAGTCTCCAAGATTAATTAAGAGAAAATCGCGCATAGCCTACCATAATTATGGTATTTTTAGAAAATATATTATACACATATAAACTACTTCTGTCTATTTAACATAGTGAAAAAAGGAAGAAAAAGAGAGAAAACAATTAAACAAAGAAAAAAGTTATTCAAGTACAGGTATGAAGTTTCATAAGCATTTCAATCTTTTCTGATTTTTGAAATACAAAATATATTCCAATTAATAAATATTTTTTCATCAATTACACATCGTACGAAGATATTACTTCTCTCGAAATTTGATGACAATTCCAAAGCACTCTGAAGAGAAAATCCTAGGTTAACTTAATTTCAAAAAAAGTGAAAATGCATCTTAATCGTTCTCGGCTTTATAAAGAACTGTCTCCGTAAGTAATATTAATAGACACCAAATTAATAATAATCAACCAAATATCTATAACAACTTTATTAGCCACCCAAGAGGCTATTGTTTTAAGTGGATCATTTTTGGCGTACCAGATCACTTTCCAATTTTTTTATCATTTGCTTCAATTTTAATTACATTTAGCTTAAATATATTCAATTTAATAATTTATCGTTTCCTTAATTTTAATATTGGAAAAGTTTACTATTGTTCATTTCTCGATATTTCATCATTTACTTTAGTCCTGCAGCGACTCTCTTAGAAGTTAAAAGGCATTACTCAACCAGCCCGATGAGATATCTTTTCGGCTTGATTGGTAAGCCCGTCAACTTCGGACCCCTTGGTCCAGGGTTCGAATCAACGCTGCCGCTTCTCGATCGCCGTCCTATACCGAACGCCGTAGTCCTTATAATTAATTGAGTAATTTAATAATAATTATAAAAAAAAGCGCACTTTGGGTGGATAAAACTGTGCTTAGTAAAACTTTACATAGAACTTTTATGCGTTCCTTTTCTATCTTAGAATGAGTAAAATCAAAATAATTCACTAATGTGGAGCGTTTGCTTAATCGTGTCCTTAATGAAACATAATAATGAAAAGTTCAACTTATCTTAAATAATCCAAATAGTGGGCTTGATTTATCTTGATTCGAGTCCAGTAGATTTCTAGTAACAGGAACCAAGTCAGGTACACACTCTATAGAATATTGCCTCACAGTTGCTGGGAATAATATGGTGTGTCTGTCAATCTCTCTAATTACTCTGTTTCCTCCTGCATTTAATATATATCTCTTATCTCCAATCCCTCTATCTAATCATTTCATATTCACTACACGTCTTATAAAGTAATTCTAATTTATTTCAGTCAAAGCTGCTTCACAAGACGAGATTCTCAATTCAAATAATGGAGAAAAGTAGCCCCAGAGGCTATTTAAATGGAAATGCGTATTAGACCCATTACAAATTTGTATGACCGTCTAAGTATTATATAAAAATCTATCACAGAGGTTTCTTTTACAATGGTTTCCCATCGATCTATTATATTATTAATTTCCGATTATTGAATAATTTCTCTCTAAAAATTAAGAAGCTTTTATATTTTGAGATTGAGTTTCTTTATTATTGTTTTACAGCACACTAGAATATTTATCATTTCTTATTTATATTGTGCTTGTAATTATTGTATATTAATAATATATTAGAGGATATCACAAAACTTTAATAATTACTAAGAAATAAGAGAGATGCCTTGATAAAATTTATTCTACGTATTACTTGATCCTTATGTATATAATGTTGTAAATTACAGCTATTAGTGTTGATTTGTTCGGTTTCAGGGAGCCGTAGATTGAAGTAACTTGCAGTATGGAAAATATTGAGTTCTATTTGTAGTTTCGAAATGTCAGGGAACTCAGGAGAAATCTGGATAATGACAGTTCAGATAAGTTTTAAAATTAATAAATGAAAATTAAGTTTCTATCTCAATTATTTTAGTAATAATTAAAACTTTAATAATCTGCAGGTTACTTCAATCTACGGCT